>DWDU01000477.1:0-18773 GCA_018245575.1 Jemadia suekentonmiller | reverse complement strand
GTGCCCGACCCGGGAATCGAACCCACGACCTCCCGATCGGCAGTCGCACTTGCAACCAACACGACCAACGAGGCAGTTGGAATTCGAATTTAAATATTTATAGAAATATTTAAATTCGAACTAAATGTAATATTTGAATAGCAATTACGTAACTAACAATTTACGTATTGAATGTTAAAGACAATTAATTAAATATTCCTTTTAGAGCAGATATTATTAACGACTCTAATTATCACAAGAAAATACAATCAGTACATGGTTGATTATATTTGTGAAAATATTTGTTTTGTGCAAATATAATAACAATACAAGTAATATTTTGGTTCTGAGACTTAAATGCATGTAAAAAAACAATCGTTTTACTAAATCGTCGTCTTATAGATAGCGGTTTGGTCAAACGTTATTGTAAGAGGTTTTCCTGCACTGACCACAAATGGCTAAGCTTCCGTTACGTTACTGTAACGATCGGTCTGACTACATTGCTTGTAGGTCGAGTATTTAGTGATCACTACTGAGCTATTGGTTGGTTTCACCCACCCAAAAAAAATATTTTTATTCGAGCATTACTTTCTGTTATGTTTGGATGTAGCATCAGCTTTCTGGTTGCCATAGCAAAGACTCCGACTAGTGTGGGTTCAGATGTACAAAATTATTCAATATAAAAGGAATCAATATCAAATTGTGTCCTTAAAGTCTTGGGAGCCGTCAGTTAAGACCGGCCGAGCTAGGCATGCTATGTTACTGACCGTCTGTGATTAGCCACAACCCCAGAACTACAAGCACTTCGTTAATTTCTACATAGATACGGTTCACTCTACAATAATAGCAGCTAGAGTTTAGATACCGGTAATATATTAATTAAATGTGTATTTATATTCATGTGTATACGAATATGAAATGAGTGTTTAGTGTAGAAGAAACGTATCAGGTCAATAAGAGAAAATATATTCCTTAACGTACACCTGAAAGGACCTGACGTAACACGTAACATCACGCCTATAATTCCCGAAGAGGTAGGGAGAGGAATGTAGACCACTCTCACGTTTGACCAGTTCCATTTACGTCCCACTATGGAATAGACGGTGAGCCTATTGCCGTATGAACTGACGTCACGGGAGAATAATAATATAAGCTCAACACGATACAACAAACGGATCTATATTATATTAATATGGTAATGTAACAATAAATTAAACTTTAATTCGTCTAATAATATCCTACAAAGTAACATGGTCGACATTGCCCGCGGGGTGTCTTGCGCCCTAGAAATCAGTTTGAGTTTAAACACCTTTGGGTGATGGGCAGTACTGTCATGCTGTGAACGGTGGGACCAAGTGAAGGTTACAACAACGTGAACCATGGGAAAAGTGGGCGTGAGATTTGGAAAAAATAGATGGTTTCGACTCTTGAGTAATTGTTAAAGGATTCGTGTGAATTTTAAACTAATGGTTTGACGTAAGAACGAATTGACTTCGAACTTAATGTTTGAATGTAATTTTATTATAGTGCGAACGAATCGAATACGTATCTTCATATAGATTTGTTATCGTTTGACATATTTTCCAAATAGCTAATCAAGATGTACCTACACGAAAAGAAATACGATTTTAATCGCACACAACACGGGTAAAAATATGATTTCACGACAAGTAAGATGTATCTTAACATCTATAAACTTTCATCAATTTTCTTCTTACCTCGTGATGAACATGGCGTAAATACAACAACAAAAATGACAGCCCTTACTTAGTTAATCTTCATTCATTAGCATAAAACGGTTCTCGTCGCGGCTTCCAATACAGTTCAGCTACCATGGCGGCTATTACCAATGATTGTTCAAACGCCGTACGTCCGGGTATCTCGCCTCTTGACGCGGCACAAAGGGATCAGATTGATCCGCCATTACCTTCGCGCAGAGTCTTCAGGTGTCAAAACTACATTATATAAATTTGAAACCCTCTCACAATCCGTCAACGTATCGAATAGCAAAAAAAGGCGGCTAAGTGCGAATCTCTTGTACGCACCCAGTGTTCTGTACATGTTCTGCATGAGTTGCGTGGTTGTTAGAAAACTGTATCGATTATTGAAAAACGATAGCAGGTTATGTCTAGATGTCTAGAAATCTGGATGTAGATAAGCCAGCTACAAACATCATTGTTTAATGTAGTGTAGCTTGAGGTCTGGTCATGGCGTACCTATTTTAAAGAAAAGGTAAAATGTTGTATATAAAATTAGATGACAATTACCAAAAAAAATTGGTGTATTATATATTTTCCTGTGTACCACTGTGTAAACTGTGTGTTGACTGCCTTGTTGGTCGTGTTGGTTGCAAGTGCCACTGCCGATCGGGAGGTCCTGGGTTCAATTCCCGAGTCGGGCACTACTAAAATTTTTTAATTTAGATTTTCCAATAGTGGCTCGGATTCTGCATATGTGCCGATGCATGGCAATAGGCTCACCACTTATTCCATAGTGGGACGTAAACGTAACTGGTTAAACGTGGGAACGTTCTACATTCCTCTGCCTACCTCTTCGGGGTTTGCAGGCGTGATGTTATGTTTATCTGTGTTCCATATATAACAACAGTATTATATACGAATATTTCGATGCTCTCTGCCTATTCTGTAAAAAGACTGGCGTGATGATAAAATAATAATATGTAATTATGTGGTTTTTTATACATTTAAGTAGTACTCAAATGTGAAACGGATCACCAAAATTTACAAAAGAAGTCTGAAAAAATGTCACAATGGATCTGGCACGCAATCTTAGAATCCAATATCTTGGCACAATCGGTTTTTATTTATTTTTTATTAACCTTTTTGTTATTTTAGGCTCCACTACCCATTCACTGTTCGTGTGTATGACTGTATACACGAATTATTTTTAGAAAGATAAATTTGCAATTGATTACAATTTGCAGCTCAAATGCAAGGTCTTATTCTTAAAATACCTGTTATAATACATTGTATTTCCTATATACTTTTATACTATTATCACTTGATATTCATGAGTGGATTTTTTGATTCATTCTATTGTCTGTGATACACAACACGCAAAATAATTATACGACAGAAATAATAATAAAAAAGTCCAATATTAAAATGTACATGACATACCTACCTACTTTTTTCCTAAACTAATACATTATAGTTATGACGCTAGCAATGACAAGAGCAACTAAGTATACACCTATTTTAAATGAGATATAACTGTTTGAATAAAATACGCAATCGGTAAGCCTATAATGCTGAGCGCACGGCATAGATTTCTGCTATTTTACGCGTCAATTATCCCTACTCGGAAGTAGACCTCCAGCTGTAATTCAAATATCATCTCGTAGGGCTGCATCTCATATTACAACTGTGAAATGCAAACAGCCAAATTAATATATTTTATCATGCATGTCATTATCATACACGTATTTACTCTTTATGAACGTCAAACATGTTGATAAAAAGATTACAAAGTCACAAAACGTTTTAATAAAGCGTCAAAATGAAACTGATACAAACAATACGAAATCACAATAAATACTCAGTTTCAATACTTACGACCTCGTTGTATTATCAGGGACGAAACCAAATCACAAAAATGTTTGAATAGATAAAAGATAAAAAAGTGGATTTTACGAATGCATCCGCGCCAGAATTCGATTCGATTGGTCGCAGACTCCGGCTGGCGGTGACACGCCGCATTGTCCAAACAGAAACGAGACAATCTCTGTTTCTTTCTTTTATCTTTTGTTCCCGTCACAATGGCGGGTCGGCCGAGGCATTTTGGATACCTATTGCGATCAATTATACCCGTTGCCCGTGGAAAATTTCATATTTATATCTTTGAGTATCTTGCATTTATTGTGTCGCGGCTTTATGCGTTTTATCATCGCTCGCAGAGTCTGTTATTGTAATTTGGACTTATAGGAATTATATTATCTATATCGTACAATTTGAGTAGGTAGATCATATTTAAACAGTTATATTATCTGTGCCGTGTAGCGGTAGGAAAAGTCAAATTCAGGTTTGGAAATGGTGCTTATAAGCTTGTCCTAGATCCTATCTCTTGCAATGATTACCTGCCACAAAACCAAAACTTAAAATCATTGCTGCTAAGTAATCTAAAATCAGACGGCAATTTGATTTCTTGAAATCTGTAACATCAATAGGTATTGTCATACCCTGTTAAAATTCTTTTTTGAACACATATTCTGTGTGAATACACTTTTATTACATTTCTGATCCTCTCACTTCGATAGGTACAATACATTATTAATTGCTTTGACGTGAATTTTGAATAACAATATCCTCATGCTTGAGCCACGAGATCTGTTCTCAATAACAATATCGTCCAGCTTGCGTCCAAAAAATATAGAGTACAACCTCCGTACGAACACAAATCAAGTATCTAATCTCAGAATTGTGCAAGCCCAAGGTCTCGATTTGTCCGCATTGTTGGATAACGGGCATCGCGTATTATCCATTCATATCATAACGTTTATAAATACGTTTCACGGAGCCATTGTGGACGTTGTCTCTCCCCGAGGATATTGCGAACAAAGCGTCCTTCATAAAGGCGAACTCACAAAGCGACTCGTAACCCGTCATTTTTGTACCTATTGGCTATTTTATGACAATAACTCTATTGTTGGCCTCCAATTGTATTGGCAGCATTGTGTCCGTAGGAATTCGCGAAACTGGAATTGTCTCAGCTAACGAACACCGCTCCGGGCCGGAACGTCTCACTCCTTGAGGGATGCCAAGGACTTTAAGTACTTCAAAGAAGCGGTACATTATAATGCTGTTCATATATGTTCTCTTGCTACATGTGTGCAATGTACACTGACCTAAATTTCTCTGTAACAATTCTTCCGATTGTTATTTGTTTCATTGTTGTTAAGTTGAAAAATATTGTTAACAGGGATATCGCGCCTGGTTATGCTAGTTATTATGTATTGCTTGAGTTATCATTAATACATATGTATATCACATAATTGGGTGCTCCTTTTCGTCATTTAAATCTGACAGTTTTATGTTACATATAAGTAAGTACATGAAGCTCCAATAGGTGTAGGTACTTTGGAAAATAGCTTATAGGAGGTAGTTATCATAGCATAAATGTAATGTCCAGTGTCTTACCCACCCATTCATGGTTTCCTCAATTGTTTGCGCCAACATTGGTCACTGCGCGTGATAATATTTGGTTTCCTCGCAACCTGCCTTTGTCGCCTCGCTCCGGCCAGCCACTCGAGAGTAAACGCATTGTTTGTGGAGACAAGTGAAGAAGAAATTTCTAAGGTTTGTATTTTTAAGCCTCTTTCGGCTCCTGTATGTTGGTGAATGGCTCCTGTTATACAAACATCACCAATTACGACGATGTCGGCTGTTTGGCTCACAATTTCTTGGGATACATTTTCGTTTGCTTGCGTTCCTTTCTTTTGCAAATCATTGTTGAGTTTTTCGTGTGAAATCATGTAAAGGTATTGTGTTGTTCGTGACCTTCATTTAATAATATCAGTAGGTAAAATTTTTACTCGTCAATATCAGCTTAATTGGAACGAGTGGGTACAATTTTGGTTATAATCGAAATAATATCAAAGAATTTAGATTTGAGATGTATTTATAATATTTATAGTAGTATGTGGTAACGTTATAAATAAATGTGAGCTATCGCTGAATAATATCGTGAGAATTTCACACACCGACACCCTAGCTGTTTGAGGCCATTCAGAAGAGGCATTAGCACGGAAAAACTAAGTCATGCGATAATCTTGGATTTGTCTGTTGACAAAATTATTTTATTGTTAACAAAAACATCTTGACTTTAATGACACATAACACAGAGTTGAAATTGGCTTCGTACGAAATCTTTTCTAGTGTTGTATGTGGCTCAGTTTATTATAAAATAACACCCTTTGCTTTTATAGAATTAGCGTCCCTTGTCTTACGCGATTGTGGTCAGATAACAAAGAATATTGAATTGGAATTGCATTTGATTTCCGAATCGTATTGTGTGTATGTTACTTTATTTATTCGTTGAATAAGCTTCAGTTCGTCGTTTGTGGTAGGTAATGAAGTTCAAATATTGTCATTGTGTCCATACAAAAGAAACCAGAATGTATTATGTTCTATCTGTAAAGAATTTCCGTGTATTTTTATTCCTCTAAGTTTTATGTCGTTAGCTAAGTTTACATATATGTAGTGACTAGCATTACGATAATGATGATATATATCAAATATGTATTTGTTTTCACTTCTTAGTCCATTTCTCTTTCTCCTGATACGGGTATTCTCAAAGAAATAAATAGAGTTAAATCCAAACTATGACAAACAAGAAGGCCCGTACGTTTCTTCGCATTGTGTTTTTTGAAAGTAACAATAAGTGACTTTTGATATTAAGTGATAACGAGTATGACATACATAAATTAAGAGATGCATGATACGTATTCGAATCTGACACTCTTCGAATTTTAAGCTAAATTTAAACTACCAAGCTATCACCACTAATCTTTCTGTCTTCGTCTAATTTGCGGTTTGGTCATGTTCTAACTGTTCGCATATTTCTTAATAAACTACTTAGAACTGATCAACAAGTCTATTCCTATATTTCAATTCACAAAAAAATTATACCGTCTTTTCATTACGAAAGTCCGTTTGGCTCTTGTAGAGTAGCAATTAGAGAACATACTTAAAACTAAGATTTGTTATAATAAAAAGATTCTTGACTTCCAATTGCTCCGTGCCGTGTTTCGAGTGCCATTACACCGAAAATTTACGACATTAATTGTACAATTATTTCTCTCCATTGTATTACATAGAACGGTAGTTAGTTTCTTTGTGGCCAGTGCGGTGACTGGCACGTGGTAGAATAAAGGACCACTTTATCGACCACTCATTACAATTTAATGGTCTTGCGTTGAAAAAACGATCTTGACGTTACACGATGACGTCAAAGTTAGTTTTACGACGACTTAATCGAATATGGTACCTGTAGTTTCGTGTATACGTGTTGTGTTAGATGAAGGAGATTGTTTTGTGAGCGAGGCGATGAAAGATTCGTTATTTAAATTTGACGGTTGGAGTGTGTCAGATAAATGGTCGACCTCGAAATCGGTTGTTCGGATTCACTGTACATAATTACAGGCCAGGCTTTTTTTGGTCTGCGCCACTCTGCGTTTCAAAACTGTTCCATAGTTGTTTCATTTCTTATTGTTTGTTTTGTTAACATTTCTCTCTGTCTCTGTTTACTTTTCATTTGATATTTCATGTGATACCAGAAATCATGTAGGTACTTACTGTTCACATTTCCTTAAACTATTTTTTTTTATTCGAGCAAGCGACCCAACTGACTATAATGATATGTAGTACTTGTTCGAACTTACTGATTCTATTTGTAGGTAGGTACTTGTGGCCTTATTACATTTACTACGTAACATCACGCTTTAAATCCCCGAAGGGGTAAGCAGAGGATTGTAGTACCTACACAGCCACGTTTCACCAGTTATGTTTACGTCTACTATGGAATAGGTGGTAAGTTTACTGCCATCCACCGGGCACATATTAAGATTCCGAGCCACTACTAGAAAATCTAATTTGGAAATATCTAATAGTGACCGACTAAGGATTTGAACCCTGAACCACCGAATCGGCAGTTGCACTTGCAATCAACACGACCAACGAGGCGGTCAATTACTACATTTACTGACTTTAATAATGTATGGTATCGGCTTATATTTTGTATGAGTACTATCATGAATTGCAGTATCTCGATCAACTATTATAATAACAATACTGTTATATTCAGCCAGAACGAAACATAGTTCCCGTACTTCAAGTTTAGAAGATAATCGTATTGGTAGCATAGGAAAAATGAATTGTAGCGTCCACACATAATACCTACAGATAAACACGAGCAAACATTACACAATCGAATTCCTATACTGACATTCGTTTCGAATGATACCGTTTAAACATGTCTCAATGTATGACAATTTAAGATGAACTCAAATACTTTTGTCGTATGAAAAAAAAACATCAATAGGAAACCGCTTATAACGAAAAGAATTGAATAGTGTGGCATTAGAGAACCAGTTTGGGTGTTATCGAACCGGCCAGACATGCCGACGCCGGCTTCAGCCCGCTTTGGAGCAGATTAGAAAAAAAAAAACTGTATCTCATTCTTTAGTGTTCAAACCTAAAACATTACAAAATTCCGATCTGCGATTTGAATAATTGATAAAGGTGTATCATAGACGAATATAAACATTTATTATCACTTTAGTTATTTTAGACAAAAATGCAGAAAAATGCAAGGCTTCCCTAATTTATAGTGATATCTACAGATAGCAATAATATATAAAATTGAATATTGAGGGACTATTACGTATTGCCACACATATTAGTTGTAAATATAAGACTTCTCTCTGAAATCATAATAAATGCTAAGGTGACAGCTTTTTAAAATAAAATAAAATACATTAACAAAACGGAACTTGTTTTATTTTCTATAGAAAAATTAGGAAAACATCCGACTTTAAATAGGATATAGGACTTTATAGGATTAATATATGTGATAATATATTACTACTAACTTAACTGATTTGTTAAAATAATTTTAAATTACTTTCAATTAATCGTACTCGACACATGTAAGTCTCTGTCTGTTTAGTTAGAAAGGTTAGTACGTAGCTATTCCGTGGATCAACGGTTAAAACTGACAATACTTTTATAAACAGCGATACGCATAAAAATAATGACGAATTAATATTCATAACATATAAATTTAAAGCAATGTTAACAATATATAGACAACACTTAATTAAAAAAGCTTTAACTCTTCGTTCAATAGAAATATAGATAACAATTCAATAGGATTATATTAAATCACAGTTCACTTTTCATATTAGTAATTGAAGTGAAAATAATGTAGATCCAGTCGTTAAATAATTTCAATATATTGTGATTTTAAATCAAATTGAATTTTAATAACTATATTCACAAATTCAAGTTATATTTGACGAGAGAATGTTTGTAAAACGGGAGAGTTAGAATACAAATTTAAATTTCGAATCATATTCAATAGAATGAAACAGCTATAATAAGAAACGAAGATTTGTTTGCTATTTTACGAAGTTTATGATTTAATATACGCGTTAATTAATATGATTCAAAATCACTAAGTGTCTATTAATCACCAATCAATTTTATATTGAAAATAAACAAAAGAATGCGTTATGAAGAATGCCTTACAAAAGTATGTAAGGCCGAACAGCGCTTCTTAAACAGGTGTACCAACTGTTTGAGTTGTCTGACCCAAGAACCACCGTCAGTGCCTTATGTGATGAGAAACAGGAAAACTTTTGTACTGTATATTAAGGAGACAGAGTCTTATTTAGCTTGTACTTTAAGTTTCTGTTAATGTGATCAGAAGCAACCAACCAAAGGTCCGCTCAATGAAAGTTTTTCTACCTACTTAGTGATATTTTGTTTTATTTGTCGGATACATGTGTTTTTTCCCCGATGTGCGGCGCATTCCAATATATTAATAAGAAAATATTCAAGATTGTATGGCTACATGATAGGGTGTTTTGATATTTCTCGACGCACTCTCTTTTGCTACATAGTTTTATTTGACACTTCGTTATAATCGTATGTAGAGCGAAAATTTGGTTTAAGTCCAGTTCGCAATAGATATTTTGTTTAAGATATATTCTTCTGATATAGTTATTTAATGAAACATTTCATATATTTATGATACATACTTAGATCCTGACAATTTTGTATTTAGAATAGTTACTCGGTAACATTTTAGACTACCTTATTGGTTGAGTGTACAATATGTGATTTCGATGTACAATGTGTGATTTTCCTGGCAGTGAAAATGCATATTTTTCTATTCCAATTTATTTATTCCAATTCCAACGTTTGTTTTTCTAACAATCAAGATAAGACTACTAATACATTTACAATATGAATTACATAAAATCGAATAATACAGACAAATTATTTTTCAACTTAGTTCACTGATATGGTTCAGTTTTGTTATACATATTCCGTAAATAAGTTTTATTTATTTGACGAATAAATATAAAAAACAGGAAATAGACAATTATCAAAGTAACTTCTTATGATGATTTACAAACGGAAATCCCATATTGTATCCATAAACCATTGCAACTACAATATTAATAACCTCTTCGCATGCGCATGAGTTGTTTTGCGCAAAGGCACCGCTCGTATCACGAAATACCGCCGTTTGTGTTGATTTTTTCTAAAATAAAATAAAAAATGCCAAACGAGGTAAACGGTCGATTATCGTTATTATATCATAGACGATTTCTATATTTTCATTGTCTATTATCGTGCACATTTATGTATTAACAGGGTACTTGAATACTATTTGATCTTTGTTGTCTTGTAATAAAGTTTATATTTGCTTGGCACCGTTTACTTCTAAATCATTAAGCACCGTTCACATTCGCCGGCCGTTCAATTCTGCCCCATTTAGCGCGTCGGATCGCAAGTTTGCGCAACAATCGTCCACAATAGCTCTTTACTCGAATTGATGGTTTTTTTTTCTCTGCACTTCTCTTTTTATTTCCAACGCGTGTGTAAACACTTTTGTTAGTGCGACATATAGTTAATAATACATGTATCCTGTGACGTTTTACGTTCAGTGCACTCGCGTGGAAATTTGATTAGTTTTGTGCACATGGCCTAATAGCTTTTGTTTACTCGATTACTACTATCGTAAATCATTAAATGTGTTTTGTGTATTGTTCGGATGAATGCGAAGGAAAATATGAGGATCCTGAGTGAAATGACGGCGGCTGAATGAACGTAGACATAACTATGTTTATTTATAAATGTTTCGTGTTATAAAAAGATAGCAGCACATGATCAGTGAATTTTTCCAAGTTGCTGCACCACAAATGAACAAGACTGTGTGTATAGGATTGTTTGTTGAAACGGGTCAAGTTGAAACGGAATTGAAATTCATTTGCTCAAGTATGTAAAAATGAAGAGCATAAATTGAGCACTGGAAACATTTTTGATTGAGCACACACGCACAATACAATTTGAAATGAATTTAAAAAATGGGTCATAAAAACCATCGAACAACTATGGTAAAGAAGAAATTATATTTACTGACGAAGAATTAAAATGATGCAGTGCGATGCATGTATCATCGTCCAGTGATAACGCCAATGTGACAATTTATACATTTGAGAGCTAAACGAGTATCCCACTTGAATTGGACTTAGGTATTTTAATCGGCGGCAACAAAGCGCGACGCACAATATATTCACGCGATTACCGGATGCGGGGGTGACATGATAAAAACCCCTTTTTTTGAGTGTTAATGCCGTGACAAATGTCGAATTTATGCGAGTGAAGTGGCTGCGGATGTCCCGCTGTGCGCACCTTCTCACCACTAAGCGACTACACACTGACCCGCGGCTAAGATGCGTTTACACACTTTCCGTCGCATGACTTTCTGTCTCGAGCGAATTCAGCCATTGATGATGAAGATGTCGCTCGTCATTATTTCATTTCCATGATGCGTTTATGAAAACAATATATGCAGTTCAGTCATAATGATAATAGATGCAATTGAAATACACCACATAATGTTCGCATATAGCCTTTACAGTAGATAAAATTTCAATAGGTCCTTGAAGTGATAAGAAACCAAAAAGAGAAATTAAGTTATAAAACACTACAAACTATAATATCTTGACTTTGTGTCTATATTATGTGCGAAATTGTGAGGAGAATTGAGTGGCTCAATATTTTCAATTTCAGTGATTAAAAGCTAAATAAAATACCATTTTAGAACATTAAGTGACAGTTGAGCAGGAACAGTGAGTAATCTCCTTAACAATGTTTTTCCAGTGCCGCGTAACGACGCAACGCTGGTCGTTTCGCCGCGGACAAGGACATATTCAGGGACACATTGGGACACCAGTGACCGGGAGATCGGTAGCGTTCTCCTGCTGTGTGTGTTAAAATTGATCCAAGCTCTTAATGCTCATGAAACTTTGTATCTGATCACGAGCAGAGATAGATTATTACCTCAGAATTCACCCTGCTCTCAAACCTTGGCATCTGCTGTTTACAAAAAATGTGCGCTCAGACATCAGGTAATAGTTATTGGTAATAACGTTGTAGGATAACATCGTCAGGAAATCTGCACGCCATAAAGTTTTCATAATGCTCTGTAGACCGTGTGAAGTCCGCCAACCTACACGCTGAGAGGACACTGGTGTCCGATAGTGGAACGATAAAGCGGTTAATGGTGATGATGATCATCAATTGCATTCTTTAATCAAACAGGCACCTACATAGAACAGGAACATTCCAGAAACTATTGCCAGTAATTCAATACAGTGCAAATAGATCTTGGATCTATCGTTGGAATAGGAAATATTTGGCTTTGTGTTTTACGAGTAGTGTAATCGATTCCGATGTACAAAATTCTCGTTCAGTTTTGAAAGGTCAGATAGAGTTTTGATAGTTTGGTTACTCTGATCAAATCACGATCCGGTGGACAAAGACTCATTACTTAAGCATAAATGTCATTGTGAGCAAATGATCGAATGAGGATATTTTTTTTTTTGTTTCACTTCGTATGATGTAAATATAGACGACGTGACCATTTAAAATCAGCTGTTCGATTAGCTTGTTTTACGTTCAGCGCACTAAAAATACTTTTTTATTGCACTAGGTCTATTTAAATAATTTTAGTTTTATATCTCAGATATAATGTGCCGCAACAAAACTTTGTAATTTTCCATATTATCGCGAATTCGATAGGGAAAAATAAAACGTTCATTTGTTTCATACTTATTTTTAGGTTTTGTTCTTGACCATATCATAATAAAGAACAGTAAATTATTCGACGGTATGAATATCTAAGTCAGACAACCACAGCTAAGCCTGATGGTGTGATGGCTCAGCGGGACGTAAATGTTTTATTAGTCCCAAAAACAAAATAACCTTACATGCACGTTGACACCTAAGAACTGGCTTGCTGTATCTACCATCAGAATCCTTCCTTACATCTGTAGTTTCATTTTTATGCCTTTCAAAATAAAGGTCATCACTTATATTATTATATGCAACGTTTTCTTTGCGAATGATAATCCAGTGGCCGCATTTTTATTGAAGCCAATTCTTAGCCTTAATTTAATTTGTGCACGAACGTATATTTTGATTAATAAAGGCCGCAACCGGAGCGACATTTCTTACATTCCCATATTTGTTAGTTACCGATTCTTGATTTATGATTGCATTAATTATATTGAAGTGGTTGTTTATCTTGAACTTTTTTGCGTGCGAATTTGGTTTTATTTTCATCTTGAACATTTCTGGAACTCTTTCAATTAATTTATAGTTCACAATATACTGGTGTTCTTGCATGTCTGTTGTTTATGTTCTCGTATGCTACAATTTACGATAATTTAATATCCATCAGAAGCGAATGTAGTTTTAACAAAAACATGAAGATTTCTATCCTATAACACCTATTTCTCTTTTTATTTTCATTATACTAATCATAAGTTAACCGGATATTACAGATATATTATTAAATAAATTTCATAAATCTCTCCACATATGACATTTAATGGTACCTACGACATAAATGTTACAGACTACAGACCAGTAGACTGACGACTATAGAAATATTGTTTAAAAAATAAACAATGTAAAGAATTTAAAAATTGAGTTGAGTAATTAATTACCATTGTGTAAAGTCGACTTCGGTTGAAAAACTATTTCCAAGAACATAATGTTCTCAAATTAATATTATATGTTTATAAGTAGTACCTTCTATACAAACCGCAGAGGGTCTGTTAAAACATCAATAAGTACCTCTTGTTTCGATAATATATGTACTTACTAATTTTTTCCCTTATCTCGTTATCGTTTTAATTTACTGGCATGATTGTCATATGCTCGGTGAGACAAAAAGTCTTCCAATTCCTCAGAGAGGAGCTCTCGAGGTGCGGAACAAAAACCTGGACAGGCTTAATTTCTCACGGCCCGGCTGACTGTACAAAAGTGGCATTTTGACATTTACTCGGTGGCCCAGTAGGGTTGTCACTGGTTTCAAATAGTATAATGAATGCTTGTTGATTTTAAGATCATGGATTTATTTATAATTTTGTATCACTTCGAAATAACAAATAATGATAATAATAATACTCCTATAATTGTAATCCTCTTATATTCTATATAATAATACTCTTACTATACTAAATAATAATACTCCATTATATTCCTGTTTAGATTTTAATACAACGGCATCGAAGAGATCCCTAGCTTAGGTCATAGGTACTCTTTATAAATATGATGAAAATTAATTTACAAAGAGATTACTAAATAATATAGATTAATGGTTTTACATTAGTTATAATATAAGCCATATTTTACTTGCACCGGTATATAAATTGTCTCGTGTCTTGGAATAGGTACTGGAAGCATTCCCCATGTACCTATAGCACTCTAATTGAAATCACCGTCCTATATATGTTTATACATTATTTTCTACAAAGTGACAACCCTAGCCGCCCGTTCGGAACCTCACGGAATGTTAATTGAACGTGATGCTATCTCGTAATAAGTCATTGTGTCGCACGGAGCGCATTACCGCGCGTGTGCTGCCGGCTTTATAACTGTATCAGCTACATTTTCTAACAAATACAAAATAAATTATGTATGTATGAGCCTGATAAATACATTTCACACAAAACCATTCACAGTTTCCTCTAGCTTCTGTTACCGTATTGATCCTTAATGTTCTATTAAAATTGTTTCAATAACTGCATTAACCAATTATGTGTTACAAATGTGTCTACGACTTGTAATTCTAAGCCATAATTTTGGTATTGCCTAATGCAACTTTCCTACGGAATATCCATACATGCCTATCGTTGTTAATAGTTCATTGAACTCTATATCTGTCGGTAAATTCAGAGTTCCCATAGCAATAATTTGAAGGACCTTTAATTGTCACTGGTGTCAATCACAGACATAGATAAAATATCTTTATATCGCGAGGTGAGATTGAGGCGATAATTTATGGCAGCTACTGAGTTACCTGGTAGCGGGGACCATGATGCACGTGAACGGTTGAGGAAGTTTGTTAATTGAGCGGAAAAGAAAAAAAGAGATGCATATAGTCGTAGAGATATTTGATACAATAATCGATCCTCGATCTATCGAAATAATCGATCCAGCAGCGTATGCGGTGCAAGACGTTGTGATCTGCGATTCAACGCATGCCCAGCTTGGGTATTATAGGCATAATAACCCCTCAGGGGAAGCCTGTGGCTAGCAATTGACTGCAGTAGGCGGATGATAATAATGATGTTAATTAACATTTATAACACAGACTACCTCTTCGGGGATTACAGGCGTGATGTTACGGTTTTTTTATAACACAGATAGGTTTACTTTCTACTGGACGTCCTTCTGTTAAAATAATATTAACCTGCGTGTTATATTTACTCCTTGAATTAAAACAACGCGCATCGATTCCATAACGTCGCGTGTTTCCAAGCAATTTATAATAAAACGCGGTATTATATACAGGGTTGTCTTCCGCGTGGCAGCGTAACAGTGGAGGGGTATTATTTATATACCTACATATTTCTACCGGAAATGGGCAGCCAAAATTCTCAGTTCTCGTCAGGGATTCCCATTCATTATCATTATGTAAGGCATCAGTTCTATATCAGCCCGTTGATGTTCCTAATCGGTTTGTGATCCTGACTGAGTCGAAGCTGAGTCGAATTCTGGAAGCGATTTCTTCATTATATGATTATTATAAGTATTTCTTTAGTGTCTGGCTGAATATGTAGTCTTCGAGAGAGTTAAGAAGTCTAGCAACTTCTTTGTCCTTTCCTTCTTCTCAGATTTGGAATAGAGACCTTGGACGTAAAAAGACTGGTAACCACTCAAATGAACTACAACTCAATTTTGGCTAAATAGACAAATGAACCGCTGGTTTTTCACCCAATACGTAGGTACTAAAAAATGATCTCAAATTAGCGCATTAGCCAATACCAGGCATCATCAAGTATGACCAAACATAGACAGAGTTCTATGACCAACAATTACACTTATTACTGTCTATGCTGCTCTCGCCTCATAAAAATATTTCCATACATTTATCATTGGAATAACAAATGCACGTTTCACAGGTTTATGGGCTACTGTAGCCCAGTAATAAAACGGACGGACGGACGGACGGACGGACGGACGGGCGGGCGAACGGACGGACGGACGATGATATATAGGCCCAATTACGTCGTCCCGTAAGTTCGCGCCAAATACTAATGATGAGCTACCGAGTGCGCTGTGTAGGGTTGACAATGTTGTAGACACGGCAGAACAATCAATTATTTTGAATAAATTAGATGATTTTAATTTTGTTTTCTAAGAATTAAGGCTGACCTGAACTTTTGGTTTTTCTAACTGGTATTTTTGTAAGACTGTATTTACTTGGTATAATACTATTACCCTCCTATACCTACCCCGTCGAGGAAATATAGGCGCGATGTTATGTTATCTTCTTAACATTTCCGAACATTCAGTAGTTTTCCTGTTTGATAATTGCTGCATTTCTACTTACCACTGTCACTCAAATGCGGTTCCGCTTGGAATCGTTGGAAATAGATAGGTATGCCTAATCGATTGTGGTTGAATCGAATGTCTGACAATTTTATTGGCTGTAAAAGAACATATCACTTAATTAGCATAGCGAAACACAATAATATACTTGAAATTTTATTAAAATCATCGACTTAAGTACCGAACAACCCATATTATTAATTATTTTCTATACTATTCAATAGAATAAACTTACGTAATACGTAACATCACGCATGTAATGCACGAAGTGAGAGGCAGAGAAATGTAAAAGAAATAAACTTTTAGTTTATTAAAAAACATATTGAACTTTACATCTGAATCGTGGGACTCTTTACTCTGTGGATACAATTACTTTTTCATGTGTCACTTGTACCCTAACGATCTTTACAGATCTATGGTCGTCTTAGACGCGTTTACAACACCATAAACGGTTTTTAATTAAGGATCAGATTCACAATGATCGCCGCCCACAGAAATTTATGACTTCTTTCATGTCCCAATTAGCACACGGCGTCGACGAAACATGTGCACGATAATGATCTCTATGCGCAAGAACATTAGGTCTTATATCGCACTTAGCGCTTGGTTTTAATGACATTACAACAATACAGTGGTAATGTTAAATGTGTTTTTGTAAATAAACCAAAGAGATAAGAATCTCAATGTGTTGGTTGAGTTATTGTGGTGTAATTATCATTGTGTATTTAATTAATAACGTAATTACTGTTTTATTATTTGATACGTTTAAAGTAAATGGTGCAAAAGAGTTAATTGTTCATAAATATTTTTTCTACTTTAAATATTTTCGTATGGTTACCATTTTTTTGCAAGAGTTTGACTTTGTTTTATGCGAAATGTTATACAAATGCCAGTGGACTTTATGGCTAGTGCAACATGGGACAACGTGGTCGCCATTTACATACTATGAAACGGTGTATATTTTAGCTCTGTACCTACCTTGTAAGCGACCTGGCGTAACGATAGAATATCAACATAAAAAAATCTAAAACATAACAATGATATCTAAAGTATAATTTATTCATAGAAGGAACAATGAAAAACATAATTAAGTTGCACCTACAGCGAGAACTATGACCAACTCGTGTCTGTCCGAAGTCAAATTTATGTTCCCGAACAAAACAACACCGAGCCGACATTCCAGCCATATCTCCGCGACACCTTTTGTTGGTACCCGCCTAATACAACCGAAAGCGACCTCAGATGTACCCATATTTCAAGCCGACAAACACATTTGACCACCTTACATGTATCCATGCAAATAAATCGGTTTTATTTGGTTGTGACGTCACTAATTCTTACACCACTATTATCGCCGATTTCCACTGAATAATGCACGTGGGAATTGTCGGCTTGAAACAAATGGAAATACGCCGTAGTGCAATGTTGGACATAAGCCTTTCGTAATGAGTGCGGTTATGTATTTTCTTAAGGGGTTGTTTGCTCATGCTCCCAACGCTGGACAAGCCGGTTGGGGATCATAAGCATAGCGTATCGCAGTCTGCGCAGCTGCCTGTCGACGGCGAGGGCATTCAGCTGTGTCTAGATAGGCTATGCTTTACCGCGACCAGCGGATTTTTGATGGAAATCTATATTCAACTTTCTATCACTGGTTTTGTTACCGTCAAACGTAATTCATTTAAGAAAATACACAGTTCCAGCTTGGGGACTATAAATACTGTCGTATACTATTAAAATTATTGTTTCACTTCGTTTGCATAATGTTAAAATTGGAAAAGCGCAAGAGCATTACAAGATCGTACTTATGACAAAAAGCCTGCCATAAAAATGATGTAGACAACCCAAAAATATCACGGCATACAAAAATCGGCCAAGTATTTGAATACACTAAATTAGTTTAACGGACTTGTCATATCATCGGCGATTAAAGACCGACTGCAAAATGGACTACAAAATGGAGCATTGATTGCAGTACAAAATGCAGCAAAAAGATTCATTTTCAGGTTAATATGTGTAACATCACGTCTGAAATCTCCGAAGAGGTAGGCAGAGGAATACAGAACACTCTCACGTTTCACCAGTTACGTTTACGTCCCACTATGGAATAGGTGGTGAGCCTATTGCCATGCATCGGGCACA
>DWDU01000476.1:0-18778 GCA_018245575.1 Jemadia suekentonmiller | reverse complement strand
CATTACAATTTGCTTGTTACTGGTGAAACGTGGGAGTGTTCTACATTCCTCTGCCTGCCTCTTCGGGGATTACAGAGGCGTGATGTTACGTTTTTTTTTTTACGTTACATTACAACATACGTTTCTCTCTTACGTGGTCAGCAATGAAACGGCATTGTGTTGCATTGTATCTGTCAAGTGACACATACACGTGGCCGCGTTTTTTGTCCTGTGACAAGTGTAATTACCTTGCGTCCATTAATCGGTGTCGTCGCGTGCAGTGACTTCGTCGTACAAAATAAATGCATTTTATTTTGCATTTCACGTGCACGTTCGTAACGTTCACCGGTTGCATTCTACACTGGAATTCCACCCGCGCTACTGTCTGCTTTTGACGATACTTTCGTTTTTTTATTTTATCGGTTTGCTCCGCTCTTGATGGAACTTTTGTTTTTTTTTACTAATATGACCCATTTTTGGTGAAATATTTGTATGTTTTGCATGATTGACAGTAATATAATTATTTCTGCTGACTGCAACCTGTTGCTGAGACAGGCTGATGAAGATAATAATCTTTTTGAAGGCTACAATTCCGCTGTTTTTTGCCATGGAGTTCGTCGAGCCGTCCAATATATTATAATAATAATTATTATATATATTGTGGAGCACTACTTTCCACTGCTCAAATTGTAATTAAAGAGGATTACAGTTATAACGCCCATACATTTAATTAAATTTCTATAATTTTACAGGTTTATTTATAGACTTTTTTATACATGAAACTAAGACCCAATTTAGGTAGAGGGACTGATCCTCAGATAGATCATTTTGAAAACTGACATGTACATTGCAGTATTAAAGTTTTCATTGCTGAACGGCTTTGTCAAATATTTTATTAGTAGATACATGCACTTAATACTGGGCAGGTCGTGGCCTTAATCAGCCTTATTCTGTAAGGATCGGTCGGTCGGATGCAGTGTTATAAAAAGAGATCACAATGGTAATGACGATTACAATCTTGTAAGCAACGTACAGACACCAACAGATAACACATTAAGAATCCTCCTTAATGCACAGAAAATTGAACATTTGTCTGTTGTTTCGGCGCATTTCACTCAATTCAGCCAGGTGGGCGCAGGTAGGTACATTGTGGTGTAATTGACACGGGCATGTTCAATCGTACACGGATAGTTAGCCGTTCAACTAATTCTCTACCTGCAGTCTGATGCGCGAAGATCAATTCTTGCAGCCCTTTTAAGAATATCGCGCAGTCTGAATGCGGTGAGGTTTAGCTTTAGTAAAGTTCATGCACAGAAGGAGTTCAGGAAGCTTAATGTTTTGTATAGTTTGTTACGAGTAAACTAAGTACAACAATATTAAAAAATTATTTAATTGTTTCTCCACAGTTACATGTTTCGTGAGAAATTACTTTCTACTGTTAACTTTGGCCACTACACTCTACAGTCAATCATATAAAGGAGATTTACAAACAGTGGTATAAAAAATTGTCATAAAAATGTCAAGTTGAAAATTCAATGTATTAAACAAGATATTCGACGCTGTCGACCACTAAAGTATCTGTAATGTTTCCTTGTCTTTTCCATACTTTGTGAAGGTATGGAATAACGGGACGTAGGTACTCATATGCCGGAACACATATATATATTGTGTTTAAACGAATGTAGACATACACGACTTGTTATATAATCCACGTGGATATGGCTTAGGAAATTTGCTCGGGTTCAAGTGAGAGAAATCTTTACAATTACGAAAACAGCAGTATGAGGATCCCGTTATCGGCCTTATCGGTATCTCAACGCGGTGATAAGTGGGCGTTATTAATGTTGTTATCAATCGAAACAGGTCTTTCCAAATGTATCGCGTGACGGGTATGTTACGTAACGTCACGCCTATAATCCCCGAAGAGGTAGGCAGACTGTGTAGTACACTCCCACGGTTTACCAGTTGCCTTTAGGTTTGGAGTAGGCGGTTACACTATCGCCATACTAGAAAAAATAAGTTAGAACAATGGAATAGTGCCCGAGTCGGGATTGTAACCCGGGAGCTCTCACCACCGCGACCAGCGAGGCAGTCAACGGGAACGTTATACTTGTATTTTAACATTGCTCCCGACCCTCGCATCGTCAAAGTGTGTAGGCCGTCGTGGACCGCGCGGGCCGAACGCGGTTGGATTCACATATTTTAGACAGCATTATGGGAGAACTTGCAAGTATTTGGCAATGTGTGCACTCTATCTACCCCGGAAGAGATCTGGCGTGAAGATATGTATGAATATGAACTCGATTTCATAGTCTAGTATCTTTGTGTGTGTAGGTCTTTCACACTTTTACTCAAATTAAGGTGAAACGGGGGAGTACACTACATTCCTCTGCCTACCTATTCGGGGCCAGCAGGCGTGATGTTACGTTTCACTTGGAGATCGTGAAATAGGCTCGTATGTTTTCATATCTATCGAATATATATTATATCCGTTACTATTTCAATATAAGTGTTGGAATGTACATACCACAAACTGGAAATTGTGATTGTTTATATTATGAAACACGCATATATTATCGGAGGTATAATTGCGTGAAAAATTTAACCCGTATTGCCATCGAGCCGAAACGTGATGACGTTAATACTGGGTGTAACGCTGAAACAAAATCCTAGTCGAGTTGTGTTGTGAATAGAATGCAGAGTAGAAAAAGAATTTGGTAATGTCAACGCAGATTACAGTATGTACACATAAGTGCAAGTAGATTGTCTTAGCTAGGGCTTACTGAAGTACTGTGGTATATGCTCCAGGTGTTTCTAACTTATAGGCGAGACCAGTTTTCAGCAGTGGGACGAAAAAGGACAGCAGACAAATAATAGCTCTACTTCTAAAATGTAATAAATAACCGAGTCCGACCTTCGATCGGTACCGTCATCTAACTTTTATCGTTCTATGTTGGAAGCAGGGCTCTTTATAGAATGAGAAGGGCAAGTCTATAGTCTGCCACGCTGGCCGAGAGCGGATTAGCATAAAAGTATATAAATAAAAGCAATAAAATAAAACTCTACATAGCACTCTCATTTTTCTCATGACGTGTTGGCCGCGGGCGTCGCGATGCGGTCGTTCAATGTACTTCACGACAGCTCCGTTATCGAGTTCATTAAAACTTTTACAAGTTAACTCCACTATGTTAACTACATAAAATCCAGGTGCTCAGGAAACAATACGTTTCAATTTGTTACTGTGTTGTAAAGTGGCCAACTTGTAAATACGATTTACTTTACTTTAATTTTTGAGTCTATTATTATTGTTAGTATCACCAATGCTTTATTGACACTACAATAGTATAACCTTGTATAGTGGCGTACGTTCGGGCGCCTAAGGTCTGCGTTGCAGTACAAGTTAGAGGATTGATATACAAGTGTTATGTTAGCACTTGTATATCAATCCTCTTCAACGTTATTGACGTTATTGATTTTAACGTACATGTACAAAAATGAAGTTTATCCTACTTTGATCTATAAGCGAGGCATCCATTGGAACTGATCGTGGAAGTAACGAGAAAGTAACAGCGACGTGTTAGAATTACTCATACAAGCGCCATTTTCTTTTCTATACGTATGTTGGAATCCAGTAGATGATCACGCATTCATCTGACATTATTTAGTATTTATTTGAATTATATATGTATTAGTACTGACTGCCTCGTTGGTGGTGTTGGATGCAAGTGCGACTGGCGATCGGGAGGTCCTGGGTTCGATTCACGGGTCGGGTACTACTAAATTTGTCTAATTTCTCTGCATTCGGCTGGAGCTCACGATGAAGGACCTCGTATAGGTCCGAAACTAGTCGGGTCACCCCGGAAAAACAAACGTGAGTCTAGCTGGTTTAATTCTTAGACATGTGTAACACTCACGAAACATTTAACAATAAAGTAATATCATGTTACAATTAATTAACATTTTTTAAACACTTTTGTTGATTAAAGCCGATTGTGGCATGCGGAAAGGTAGTTCATTGTTCAGTTCACACAATGAGCGAGAGAAGGAAGAGATCGCTTCCCCAGTGATAAGGCTGCTATTTGTATAGCAAGTATTCATTTTTTTATGTACATTTTTTTACAGCTTTACAAATTAAGGGTGTGAATATATGAGAAATTAAAATAGTGTATATTAGAATGCTACAGTGCAGATATGTGAGAGATAGCAGCAGTCCAACTGGAGGACGATAACAAAAACGATTGTAGGTGTTTGTTCTATATCTATACCTTTTATTCTACCTATAGTTATCTTCGAAATTAAATATTGTTTTGATGCAATTATTTCATACATTCATATTTGTTACCAACATTAAGATATAGGTACCTATTTGTTTATTTTTTTATACTATAAAGGTGTAGGTCGTGTCTTGATAATATTAATAATACGATACCCGAAATCAACATTCGCTGTGAAAATTTCTATCCTCATAAAATAGATTATTAAGACGTGTTGTCGTGTGTCACTCGTCTATGCGTCGTATGTTCGTCTTTGCAACGACATTCATATTAAGAGGATAGTTACAAGGGTGACATTAACAGGCAGTGACATTGACAGGCGGTGTCATTATCTGTGGTATAATATCATGTTTTATCCACGCTTTCCGATTCGCGGATCTTGCAAAATCGTTCACTATTTCCGAGAAACGTTCCGGCCAAGTTCCGGTATTAATACTTGATATTTAAATAAATACTCAAAGAACCAAGGCCGCGACATTTCATTTATCGAGGTGGGAAGTTGTTTTCGTGTTATAAAAGTCATTTTCAGCCCTTTTATTGTTCCACTGTTGGACAAGAGTCTTAGAATTTGAAGGCTTATGAACATACTTTGCCATGCTGGTCAAACTATACTAGAGCAGCCCTGCTAAGCAGTGGCACTATATTTTACTCATCTACCCTCATTACCTACATTTCTTTTTCCTGCGTATGTCTCTAAGATTTCATAGAAACTACTATTGCATGTATAATGTTTTGAGACTATCACTACCATATTCCAAAACACCGGTATCCTCATGTTTATTGCGTAATATCAAAAGACGTCATTTTCCTCATGGAGTAAGCAGAAAGCACAGAGTGCCAAATATCTTTGTCCTTATGGAACTCATGTTGCTTTACATTCATCGCTTTCTATAATAATAATATTACACAATGTACTGAGGTCTAATTTCAGTTCTAATCGTTGAATGAAGTGATTATTGAGTGAATTATACGGAAAGTTGGTTCAGGGAATACCGTGACGTCACCGTATTGTTGGTCGACGTGTATCAGGAGAACTACGCAGACAATTTGCAGCATGACGCAATAATATTGGCTATCACTTGTGGCCAAATTATTAGGGACACACATTTTTTTGTATCTTAAACCCAGAATTATTTTTTGTATTATATTTATTTTTACATGTATATTGTATTTTAATATGAAACCGTGTACGTTTGAGAAATTAAAACAACAACTAGATAATAAAAAATATTTATTTAACTTATATAGAGAATATTCATGAGACAAGAATTTTACTGTTATATTTTAATGTTTAGTAATGACACCTTTTGCAGCAATTAGAGATGCTACTCGTCGAGGCATATTTTATATGCAGACTTTTGCATTTTTATGGTGGCTCGGAGTCCGAAAATGTGCCCGTTGCATGACAATACATTCTCCTGCTTACCTCTTTGGGGATTACATACGTGAAAGATGTAAGTAAACTACTCATGTGTATATTATTCCCGCTCTCTGATTATCTTAATACAAGCTGCGGCTAATGGGGACACATCGGCCAGTGTGAATAGTTAAGAGATGTTAATAATGTTAGTAACAATTATTTCTATTTGTTGGACGAACTGGAATACATTTCAACCAAACTACATTTGTTAGCCGATGGAGTTAAAACGGAACGAAAAAGTTGCCTCTACAAGAAATTTCATACTCGCCCTGGTGATGATAATTTCATACGTGAATTTCTGATACAACGAAACTACGTATCTGCAGAAATTCAGAAGATGAAAGGTGATTAATATCGTAAACAATTTTCCGCCCGTAAACATGAGCCCAGGAAAATGTGGTCTTCGATAAACAGCCTAACTCATAACAAGATCGAAGGTGTTATCGCCTCAGACGAACTGAAAATAGAAAGTGAGACTATAACAGATGGAAAGAAATATGCGAATGTTTTAAAAACTACTTTTCATTAGTCGGTATGAAACTAGCGCCAGCCGTCCCTAACAAATGCGACGATAATACGATTTATACATTAGCTACTGTTGGCAATACTATAGCCGGCTTAACGGCTTTTAATGAAACTCCAACTAATAGTATAAGCAAAATGGAGCTTAAGAGATCATCGTTCTGACCATTATTGAATATAAAAGAACGATGCACAAGTATATGCACATGTATAACGATGCACACAGCTCTAGTGTTCTTTTGGCCTTGGGGCCGGTTTTCGAAGGGGGAATGTTCATTCAGATTCGCTACAAATCATCATGACCAATTTATCGTTCTTCTGTTGGATACGGTTCTCTTCTAAGAGTGAGAAAGATCTACAGTGTGCACTCTGGCCAAGTGTGGGTGGGCAGACAATTCAGGCCGATCCGCTGAAAATGTCTCAATTTTTTTCGTGACTATTGTCCGCTAAGCTGGGATACTAATTGGGAACCACTCTATCTGATGGGTAAAAATTCGTGGTAATGGTTGTTTTGTGTTAATAAGCAATAACACGACAATACGGTTATTTGTAAATGGAATGTGATTCAAATCTAAATCTTAATACTTGAACGTACTTGAATGATAGAGATAATAATCTTATCACCTGTTAAGTTGTGCGAGTAAGATAGCAAATATATACAAAACGGCTCGTACACAACGGCTGACATCTGATTGGTTCTGGCTGGTTAAGTTAACTAAATTATATTTGTCATAATGGAAATAATCGGTGATGATTGAGGTGAGGGGAGACCCTTGATTAACAGACCTTGTACTCTTAAAAACAAGTATTTAATTAATAACACAAAGTTAAAAAGGACATGGTACGGATGGAGCTGTTGGCTCAGTGGTTAGCAACCGTGGTTGGTGAGCCGCAGGGTTCTATACTCACTCACGACAGGCTACAACCTTAACTCCTCTCATTCTGTGTGACGTTGATAGTAATATGATGATGTGACAGCGTTGATGTGACGTGTTATCTGAATGAAATAAATACGTGTCTTTTACATATCAGATCGTACTAACTAATGGTACGAAGCGAAAAAACGAGCAGCAATGAATTTATGAAGGCGACGCGAGCATTTTGTTTTTGCTTCGGAGCCAGTCACGCGCGCCGGCACGTCGCTCTGCGGGAACCCGTTCACACGTACCTACGCAACTTTCTTCTTAATGATGCACTTACGTATCACCAACAATGTGCATTGTACATTTTACAATTACATTACTGTGCAATGGCTTGACGGAGAATGTCATAACGTGTGATTTGCTTGTATTCCATTAGATTCACAGCAAAACATTAAACAGATAAACATAACCATAATCCAATGCAGCGGTGATAGACATGTAGTTTAGATAATAGGCTTCCAATTTGAATTTTCTGGATTTGAATTCTGAAGGAGATCTAATTGGTGGATGTTAGTGCTTTATAAAATTAAAATGACCCCATGTAACGGCGAAAAAAGAAATGAGAAACGGATATACATACGTCAAAGTTATCATAATGTCACCACACACTAGTAAATGTAATGTGTGTGAGCTTTCAGTGAACGAGATGCGACCGGTATTCAACAGTCGATACAAGTTGATGATGAAGATAACGGTGATGACGACGACCATTCAGCGGCAATATCATATAACCAATATCAACGGAAATAGCAAGGTTTACCGATCTTGCACCTTGGCCATTAATAGTGATTACGGTTTGCTAGATAAAGCAATTCGCGAGATTGCATCGAATGGAACATGACATGAGTCGTTCACTGACATTCAATGACACGTACTGACAGGTATTCAGGTATATAGATAACAGATAACTGCATATTGTTGATGGTATGGTATGGTATGAGAGGTTGTGCAATAAATACAAACAGACGTACCATTTATAAAAAAAAAATGTTTTAGGCTAAGCACTATGAAGAAATTATAAGTCTCGGTAAATATTTCGGCTCTCTAAAAACTTTATCTGCACTGTTTTATATATGTATATTCATATATGACAATCCGCACTTCAGCAGCGCGGCGGATTTAGCACTCAACGTCCTCAGAGCAGAACCGTGAACCCGTGTTCAGCAATGGACAACCAAATGATTAAGATAATGGTAATGGATGTAAAATAAACTGTAGATTGCCTCCTCGTAAGGACCCCTCGTGAAGACATGTATGTATGTAAAATAAACAGTAGCTATTTGGTCTGGCCGTTCTACAGCGAAGCCCTTACCAACGAATATTGTTCAGAGTAATTACACAAAATATTCAAATCACGGCAAGTAAAAGAACATGAATATTTGTACGTCGTACATCCAAATAGAGGTGTCTATGTTAAAAAGGCGCAAACCCATCGTAATACAACGAATCTCACGGATACGTCGATGTGCTCGTGGAAAATGTTCCGTGAGACCACGGCGATTACTGTAACCTTGGTGCCTTCATTGTTAACGTAAAAAACTTGGTTTTGAAGCTGCGATAATTTATAATGGCACAATAGTTCGTATTATAAACGGATGTAATCGTTATAAGGGGGAAAATCCGACGCGCCGAGTCATAATCTTAATATGAACTAGTTGAGGTATATTAATACCAAAAGTTCCAACACTTAATATTTGAAGACGAATTAAGTGTTGAAGTGAATTATAGATACTCTGGTCGTAAAGTGTCATGGGTCTCTTCAAGAAAAGCGCAAAGAGAGCTCTCCTTCAAAGCCGGACACGCATTGGCTGCTCCTCGTGTGTTGCAGAAGACGGTAGGGTAAATAATGAATGTAAAAGGAGCACGTCCACCTTCTGCCGACCTCGCAAGGAACCTGGCGTGATAAGATAAAAAATATATATTGATATGCATATATGTAAATGAATATATATCGTATCATATGTAACGCATATTCACGGTCCGATTACAATTGCGCACGTTTTGCCTAGTTTTGTTTTAGTGGTGACCTTCTGTGGTGATTTTCCAAGATATTTATTTATTTGCTGTATGTTAAATAAATTGACAATCTTATTCAGCGGTGTGTGGCGTTATGGAAGGCTCCGTCGATCGAGGTCTCTAGTAGTTACCGTAGCGACATTAATTATCACTCTTTATGTGTGTACTGTAAACGTGTATCCATACCAGTGGTAACGACGCACACTAGTGTTTACAGCTGAAGTCAAAGCATTCAGAATTGATTGTTACATTATGCTTTTAAAACATTGATAAATACTTAGTATTAAAGTGCTACAGAAATCGACCGCGGCGACTGGTTGCAGCGATACAGTAGCGCGCTTTGTAAACGCATTACTGCTTTTGGCCTATACGATCATTTGTAATGCGCGACAATCGGGATTTGCCGATGCCACTAACGCGCGACTGCTGCGGGCAACGTCGGGTAAAAGACTCCGTGTGCTAAGCGTCCGCGACTATGAAGGAGGAATATCGATTGTGTAACGCCACAATAGCGATGTGAACGAAGGCATGCGACTTGTGACAGCATCCTGGATGTATCGTCTTCGTCGCGCGACTGTATCGCTGTGAAAGTCGTAATAGGTCATTTGCCTTGTAATTTTATAGGGCGAGTGACGTGTACCAATCTGTATTTGGCCCGCGTGGCAGACTATGGTGTTAACACTGTCATTCTGAAAAGGGACCCGTAGTAAACTGCGAAACGATGAAAGCGTAGTTGATGATTCATATCAGAGGAAGTGAGTTCCAATTTAAAAATTAGACCAATCCTATACCTCAAGTTCAAGAAGAGAAACGCGCGGAAAACTGATTCTGTAGCGAACAGTTTATGAGTACATAACCCGCGCGGCGTTGTACTAAAATTTTTTATTGTTACGTTACCATGAACCAGACTCAGGATGCGCGGACGTATCATGATCTATTAAAAGAATCAATGGATTCAGCATCTTAAAAATATCATTAAAATCGTTCATTGCGTAATATAAATTTCATGGGCGGAGCGTGTCACAAGAAATTGTATCTGTTTGTCCATAGTTAAAAATAATAATAATAATAAGTTATCATATCGTCACCCCAACTTCTTTACGACCTTAGCAAAAAGTGCCGAGTGATAATATTCCTTACAGACCAGATATGCTTCATTAACATTTATTATTTTCTTCATATATGCACCCCGGATTTAGAGATTCTCATTCGCAAGTAATATGACGTCTGTAATTCTGGAAGAGGTAGGTTTAGTGCACTACGCGTTTTACCAGTTACGTTTCCGTCCCATTATAGAAGATGGGATGAGCCTATTACCATATACCAGGTACAAATTCAGACTCCGAGCCACTACTGGGAATTTCAAGTTAGAGGAACAACAAGCAGTATTTAACCTCAAGATAGGCGAGTCTTAATGTCCCTGGGAACTCAGGTTCGTTGTTAGCCTGCAGTGGTCCTTTGTCCTGTATCTGGTGAGTTGCACATCTAGTAAACACAACTGAAACATTGTCGTGTGTCTGTTTTGAAATTATAAATAACAATACATTGTTTAAAGGCTTTTTGACCTTTAGCGGGCAGTAGAAAAGTGTAATATTGCAACCTTCACAAACAGATCCAATTTAGAAGACTCTTCTTCTTACTTATCAATTATCTTAGTGAAGTGTTTAGCAAATGAACGTAGGTAATATATTAATTGTCTAGGATATGCTGATCCTAGAATGGCTTTGTAGTTCATAGGAAAGGGAGGCAATATTAATGCTCATCTGTCTAATTAGCTACTACTGCCTTTAAATTTTTGGCTCTACAGCCTTCAAAATGTAAAAATAAATGGTTTTGTAAGTACATCACTCAGGTCTATTCGGTGTTCTCCTGCCTCACTAGGCTCTGCTGTCTTCTTATTATTATATACAGTCACCTTATAAAATAAGGTGTGATTCACCGAATTGTAATTTGCACAGATACGCCTATCAAGCCGCCTTGTTTTCTCGCTTATCAGTCTCAATAATACGTGACAACGTGACATCTATATACATGTTACTTTTGTTGTTTTGATAACAGAACGGGCAGCGGCCGTGTTTAACGACATTTATTTTCTGGAAGGTTCTCCACGCGCGCTCTCAACATTTGGCAATTGTTTGAATCTCGTCTGATGCTTGGTTTCGTAACCTGACGTATGGAATGATAACAAGTGAACTGATATGGTCTCGTGTAATTTGTTCATTGCATCAGCAGAGCTCCAACCTGTAATGTAAAGTTAAGTATGTAGTTTTTGCATAGTTTTACCGCACTGAAAGTTAAACTGAAAAATTTGACTAGATTTTTTTTCCAATGCCTAATAAACTTAATTGCTAAACTATTGGTTTAGAAATTAAGTTCGTGGCTAGGTTCCCATGTAAGACGAACATTTATGCGATGAACACAAGTGTTTGTTCCGTGTCTAAATGTATAAATGGAGTATTTGTATAAGTATATATTATTGGAACTATGTAACTGTAATTTGCTATTGCTACAAGTTACATATTTGTATTTAATCACACACGTATAATATACCGAAGCGTTGGCTGCTCGTATGCTACACAATAGACAATATTTCTATTACACGAAGCCAATTTGCACGACGATATATGTAGAAGAAAAAAAGCGAGCCAAATTCCGTCGGTAACGAGTCACAAAGTTATTTGTGGGGAACATCACGCTGTGCCTAATAACATCATACTATTACCCGTGGCACTTAATATTGGGCTGTCTGTTCCAGTAGTTTTCCCACTTTGTATCATGGATGTGAGCGGTGTTCGGGTTATCCTATATACCGAGGATAGGACGCGGTGTTGCACGTAATAGGCGGTGGACTGATGATGGTCATGATGAAGATGATAAGTTACCCGATGTGTACTGGCTATAAATTGTAAATTGTTGTGGGGAACAAAAAGTAAATTTTTAATTTTTGAATGATTTAAGAACAACAAAAACAAATGAAAGCTATCCACAGTTTAATTTGTTTGTGTGGCAGCACTATTATGGAATTATTTTGTACGAACGAAGCACTTATTTTTATATGATAAGATACGAAATTATGAGTACTTTTGATGGCTTTTATTACTGTGTGTATTCTGTTATGAATGTGATGTAGAAATAAATATTGTGTTAATAACTGTACGCTGGGGACCTTTCAAAAAAAATTGAATTGCATCTATTAGGCAAATATGTCACACCATAGCCTACAATATTTGCAACAGATGTGAATGTGGCCAAATGCACGTAAGAAGTTTTAGTTTACTGGCGTAATTAATAAAATATATTTTTACGTATTGACAGTATGTTTTCCTGATCCAAATACCGATAGACGAAGTTAAATATTGCAAATAAATGAATATATGTACATATTATTATATTAAATATACTTTCATTTGATGTTTAAAACGCGTTGAAAAAGTTTAGCATCAATTAAAAATGTTCAGGAAATCAAAATAAATCGTTTGTTACATTGGCGCGCACAACTTTGTCTCACGGTCAAATACACTCCCTGGTTTCGCAATCGCGCCAAGAAGCATAACTTTAATGATAAGAAAATGAAGGCACGGGTTTTTGAATGTACCTAACTCAATTTAAGCAATGACAATTCCTTTTTTATAATATTGTCGTCTTACAACTGTATATTACTTCTTCTGACGCCGGCGTTACTCATAGTGAGTCATACAAGATAATGCTGCCTATTCACAATACCTTGCTACAAAGAAAACCTACTCGATGCGTAACAATTCTATTTGTTGTAGAACAAAAGATAAAACTGTGATCCTTATTTCCGTTGCTAAACGGAAATCAAGGTTTTTGTCACTATTGTTTGCTGTCAAATGTTTTAAGATTCGTTTAACGATTTTTTGTGATAAATTCTTGTATTCTTGTAATCACAAGCGATGTATGAAGTTAAGTAATTTAGTCGCAGTCAGCTCTTGAATGAATAACTTGTGGATTTGTTTTACAATATTTCCGTAATTTCGGTGGCTTATAAGTCAGAACTGTTTTCTATTTTCAAACTCCCGATGCCCAGGAGAGTTTGTATAATTCGCAGAATTTACTTACGCATATCGAAGCGATGACCTAATAGTTAAACAAAGTTACCTCTAGAAGTTGAACGTTGACAGAGCGTTGGGACTAATAGTGTATTGGACAGAGTAGTGTCTTACTGGAATCGGATTTCAGCTGAAACTAAAACTATAATCGAATATAAGAGTTCTGTTATGAAACTATAAGCCGAGGTTAGAACCTCGTACGGACATTAAAAATATAGGTACATAAAATATACTAAAATAATGTTAATCTCTTTTAGAGTTAGCACTTCGTAACAATGACATTACAAAACATTTCTAGATGTATGATGAGTTATTTTTTCGATGCTCAGTTGAATGGATTCTTGTTAATGGGCTTAATAGTACATAGTTAATACAACTCTACACATTTTTTTCCCATTTCTGTATTTACACATTTGTACATTCTGTATTTCTTTACACATTCTGTATTTCTTTAAGAAACGTATGTGTTAAACATTTCCATGAACGGCTGTATTGTTTTAAACTATTGTCACGAGCCATATGAGGTAGGCAGAGAGCACTGGGTGCTAAATATCTCTGTCGTAAGAGACATGTGCTTCTTGTACATTCATCACTCTTTTCGTGTATGCGCGTCAGTATATTGAAATGATCACTTCTAGTGCAGGTATATGTACTCGTAAGCCGACAGCAAATTTAAACACAGATTGTTCTACTAAGAAAAGCTTCACGACGGATGAACTTCTAGCGGCGACACCCTCCGCCCGAGCCGTCTACGCGTTCTAAGTTCTAAAATATTTGATTAAAAGAATCTGTGCTTCAAATTCTAAGCCTGTTCTCGTATTGTCTTATTTATACATATATGTATCCTCATGCCGCTCATACAAAAGTAACATCGCTCTGCTTCCCTCTTCGAGGGTTACAGGAGTGATGTTACTTTTTGTAAAATATGTTTCGCAAAAAGACAATATATAAAATATATTCATAACAAATTGTTAATCAAGAAACTTTCCACGAGTCGACGCGTCCTCGAGAATACTGAGGGAAATTTAACAAGGTATATTTCAAGGTGGCATATATAAATAATTAAATCGGCGAATAAAGCAGCCATCAGACAATTCGACTAATGGAAGCAGCAGACGGGTCGTTATTCAGATAGATTGCGAAAAATCACGCCATAACATCAATTATGGTGGACTCAGCTTATTTGGCAGTGGTGTGAAATTTTACGGCGATGAGCAATGAAAAATGAAACTTGCTTAAATTATTAATAAAATGTGTCAAAACTCCACCTGTCAGGATTTGAGAATTTTCTAATTTTAAATTTTTATAATGGGCACAGAAAAATATATTTGGGACATATCTATAGCAAGCATCTAAGTCTAAAGTTGACAAAGTTCTGTGGTAACTTCACGACTGATAAACCACGTATAGGTATATATCATCATTATGAGGTATATATACATATCCTAAATATCTATTAATATACCTAATTGTATATTTACACACGCAATAAATACTTGAGTACATCGCACAAATTTAATATTCGTGTGATGAGCTCAAGTATATTGCTCAAGTAATTTTATGAATTGGAATTGCACTTGGGACCATCTATTGGAGCAACGGACCATTTAATGTTATTACTACATCCATAATGCTGTCCAAATTCAATACATTTTTTAATATATTTCAATTTCATATTTACAGAAAGAAAAAACATCGGATTGGGGTTTGGAAAGTTCGAGAAAACGCGAGTGAGAAGGACGCAGTGCCAGAGACGCGGTGCTGGCTTACAATGATGGGATCCGGTATTCAGTCGCGTTGGTGTGAAGAGTGTGCACAGTAAATGTTAGTATTTAGTACAGTATATAACTTTGTCAACATAATATAAAGAAATTATAACGTAATCTCACGCCTGCATTTTCCCGAAACGATAGACAGAAGCACTTGTCACACATACTCGTATTATGTCTCATTATGAAATTGCGTCTGAGCCTGTCACTGTACAAGGTGTATAAATAAATCCAGATTTCCAGCTACAATTAAGTTATGACAGTGAGAAAAACCCAATAATCCCGACCTGCGAATCGAACACAACAACTTCCGATCAACAGTTATCTCGAAACATAACTTTGTTATAATGTAATGTAAATAACAATATTACTAAATAATATAAAAATATACCTCCCACTCCGCCCACGTAGCGGGCTATGGCCTGAGCCTTTATACAGAGTGGAGCTGCGCCCAAAAGGGAAGAATTAAAGGGTTGACGACAAACCGAAATTGAGCGCGTGTAAGATGTTTTCATTCTAATAATAATACATAACAAATTTAGTGAAATAATATTCATGCAGTTTATACCTTGCTATTAATACTCCATAGAATTACAGGTGTGTTGTTACTCTTTCGTCTTACTTTTAGCAGTGTGACGCACGTGACGTAGGCGAATTGTTAGCGCAAGAAACATACTCATATGTATGTAGGTAGGCGGTAAAAGAATGACTTTCGCTCTGTCCCCAATGCATAACCAATTGCATTAGGAGACAGCCTCTGTTGGAATGTAGATAACAATGAGACGGTATAAGTGTTGTTATTCAATCGATTGAGCCGGTTAAACTTTAAATAATACATTATAATCGGTTATGAACAGAGTGATAAATGTAAATAAACCACGTGCGTTTTGTAAGGATGGGGATGTTTAGCTCTCGATGCTCTCTGACTACTACGTACGGGACGTGACGTGATTATATAATAATATTATCGTACCACATAACATCACGTGTGTAATCCCCAAAGAGGTAGGCAGAGGAATGTAGTCACGTTATTGTTGTTATTCATTTCCACGTTATTGTTGTCCTACGGCATATACCTATGGCTACTTTCCTAATATATGTAAACCCACATTTCATCATGTAATTGGAAGTATTGGACACTGTTGATTTAACAAATCTTTTTGCTAGTAACGAAATGTGAAAATTACGTCAGGAAAATTAGTTGTCACATTTTTTCGGAATAAGCTCTTGGCTAGAATGTTTAACTATGTCCTTAACCCTTCCCCTTATAGGGGGCCTCCGGTCCAACGGAAACGGTTTGGAATAAAAATTCAATGGAAAAGGTTGATGATGAATTAATGAAACCGTAATCTATAAAATGAAATCAAAAGCGAGCAATATTTCCTGTGTGGTAATAACTCTGCCTAATTTTTCGCTTGTTTGCCGATAGGAGATTCCGGCTTATCGGATCGATTTGTTACAAATAGTAGATATCAGCGAGCCGACATACACCCACTTAACGTTTATTGCTGTTATTAAAAAAACTATCCACTAATGTATAAACAGCATCGTTAATTTTTCGTCCATTTGTTTAAATGGCTCCTAATGCGTTTAAATGTCTCATTACCCAGCGTCATGATTTCCTGATGGATGCAGATGTCGCGGGAGTGTACACTATCCGAAGTGATGACTTTAGAATAGCACGTTATGTGTGTAAGTATGGGGATGTCCAACGCTTGGTGTTCTTCGCTTCCACCGGAAGTGACCTGGCGCCGTGATATAATAATACGTTTATGTTTAAATTGTTACGTTTATGCCTTTTTTCTATTTCAGATGGAACAGCTACATTGGTCGCCTACAGCCCGCGCGCTCGCCGTCGTAATATTTGTAACATGGATAATTTCGACTAATGCAAAAGGTCTTCGATATTGTCCAGTCGGTTTTGAAAAATCTCTGAAAGAGCCAGACCTCTGCTACAGAAGAAAAGAACCGGAAGTCTTTCAAGATTTATACAAGGGTTGTTCCCGTAATGAATTTCATTTGTCACTTCACAAAATACTGCGAAATAAAGAACCAAGTGCTGTATGGACTCAATATAAGAATGCATATCCTGGCGGGCCGTTTGTCGATATGAGCTTTACGGGTCACTTTGGTCACGTATTAGATTCCGATTACAAAGTTGAATTACCAAAGAACAGTTTCGAAGTGGAGGAAGATATGTGCCTTGTAGTAGATCCTGTCCTCAATTACACAGCAGTTAGGTGTGACGAGAAACATTATAGATATTGCATGGTCAGAATAAACTCCGGCGACGACAAAGATATTATGGAAGAACAGTGTAAATATGTAAAGGATTCGTATAGCTTTCTTAATCCAGTTCCTACCTGTTTGAGTATTCTGTCCGGTACTCAAGATAAGGCTAAATCAGGATCGACTACAGCTGTACCGGTAAGGGCGACATGGAGTCAAGCACAGGACCTGTGCGGAAAGAAGGGCTCATCGTTATTGAACAGAGGATGGCGGTACATTAATGAGTTCCTGTCGAAGGAATCCAAAAGAACAAAGACTTATCCATTGGGTATTATCATGACGTCTGATCATTCCTTGTTGAGATACGACGCATCTGGTGATCATGCCGAGGTGAGCAGTCTTATGAGGAATATTGACAAAGTTTCTCGATTTCTGTTATTTCTGATTTATATTTCACGCTATGTAAAATAGTTTCATCTCAAGTCAGTTACTAATGAAGATCAGTTATATAGGAGACATTTACAAAATACTGGATACTAATGTCACATTCCTCATTTATTTCGGAGATTACAGGCGTGCTGTTACCTGTTTTTAACTGCTACTTGTCACCAACATACTGCCATTTTACAACTCTTTTAATTTCTTTCCAGCGTCTTGGACAAGTTTTGGTCTTAGTAAAATAAATATATCATACAGTTAATTTATATAAATAAATTCAAATTAATAATAAAATGTAATAAAAAGTAATTTTTTGTTTACACGCCTCTATTCCCCGGAGAAGTAGTCAGAGATTTGTAGTACATTTTTACGATTCACATGATATGTTCTATGTCTTACCATGGAATAGGAGGGGAACGTAAATATAAATTTCGAGCTACTATTAAGAATTGTAAGTAAGAAAAACCCTATAGTAGGTACTCGTGGGTCGGATCCGAGACCTCTCAATCGGCAGTCGCGTTTGCAAACTTTTTACCAACGATTCAGTCGACATCTACAATTTATAGAATTAAAATTGTTAAATTTATTGGCCAGATTCCCAGATCGGAATGGCAGTTCAAACCTCCTCTCGAGGATTCCAACTTGCTTGGCGCTTTATCCAGTGTCGAGGGCTCTATTGACTGGCAGTTAATCGACTCTTCCTACATTTTCTACGACGTCATTTGTGAACGCACGTTCCTGACTCCGAACGTCACCTTACAATTCAGCATTGATTCGTAAGTTCAATTTATTTTATATTTAAAAATGTGCATTTTAAGATTAAATATCATTTGTGGCATGGTTGACTGAAAACATCGTGAGGAAACCTCAGATTTTTCCTTAAGGTTCTTTTAGACTTGCAAAGTTTGCCAATATGTACTTCGGCAGCGTGGCAAACAATGCTCTTAACACTTCTCATGCTGAAAGAAGACCCGTACCCAATTGCCACAATCTATATTTCAACAGAGCTAAGTGAAATGTCTGGGCTTTTTGTGGTCTACTTTGTGGTATGTAGCGTCTATAACGTCCTATATTGTGACAGTTTTGTGAAGTTATTATGAGTAAATGATGTGCGTGAAGCAGCTGGACTTTGAACACA
>DWDU01000475.1:0-18792 GCA_018245575.1 Jemadia suekentonmiller | reverse complement strand
TTAGATAAAATCACCGTCCGACACGGATTGTGGTGAATTGAACGCGTCTAGCGGGCACAATCGCTCTGATAAATTCCTAAGAGATCGCTATTTAAATTCAACGTTATGCAGCTTAATACGATTTAAGCGCCAGATTGTGTAAATACACCTGAGGTGAAATGGTATTGACTGGATTCAATTGCTTTAAGAGGCGTGCGTGGATTGAAAGGTGTGTTAGATTGACAGTGGCTTTTGTCTATATAATAATTATAATTTTATAAACTTCAACGCAAAATGGGTATCTGCTTTTGTAAAAGAACAGATATGTACAGTGAAGGAATAAGTCTGAGGCAATAATTCTAAATCGCTACCAGTTACTTAAGGCACTTAAGCTAGATCGTATTGCTTTGCGTTTAAATCACGGAATAATTTACACTTATACTTATAAACTTAAACTTTATTTTTACGATTTATATCTTATTTACATTTGTAGGTACCTACTGCCTTTCGTACTTTGTAAATTCTGCTGACCACGTAAGAGACCTGGCGTGATGATATCACCGTCATCACGCCAATCTATGTCGCACTGCTGCACATAGGCCCCCCCTGAGGGTTTTTGCTCATAATATCCCCGCTGGCCATTCGGATAGGGGATCGTAGAGTGCGACATCTCGCGCCTCCGTTGCTGCTGCCTTTAGGCGGCCAACATGTTTTTACCACAGCCGGCATGTGGTTGGGAGATATATTCTTGCTCCGCCTCAAGTAAGAACAAATAATTATATATTGCATTAAGTATACCGTCCATAAAAAATATCTATGTTCATTATTATTGTATCGTAACGCCAGAACTCTTACGGCGAAGCAAGCGTGCGTATATGAAGGGAGCGACGAGTGCAGAAGAAGCTCGTCAGGTTTACAAGGACAGAGATGTTTGGCACTCGGTACTCTCTGTCTGCGCCGTAAGGGACGTGGCGTGTTGAATGCGAATTATACATTCTCATAACGATTGTATTGTTGTTAATAGCCAATCAAATTACACGCCAAATATTGCTACTAAAACATCGTAACTGTTGCTTAAGGTGTTGACATACACAAGGTTGTCACAATAATTTGTTATTATGTGAATCGCAGTGAAGTATTAATATGAAAGGCGATTAATGAAACGTGGTGCCGCCGTTTGCCTCCGAGGTGTTGATGTGGCACACAAAGATAGTATTCAGACAGTTGTCCGATCTGTTAGCAATTGTTTATCGCTAAAGGATTTAAGGGCCACTGTTCATGGAGAGAAGTGAACGACGTTATTATGATAGATGTTACGTTTGTAGTTTATTGCCAAACTATAAAAACATGCGGGTGGTTCATGTAAAAATAACTAGGTATTTATAACACACGTAGCATACAGGTATATCTGAACACATTTGGCAATACCTACCCCGTAGGGGACCTGGCGTTAATATATACGTTTTATTATTAGCGTGAATATGTACGTTTGTATGGCGTGGAGATATGTACATTTCGCAATACTTACATACAAACAAAAAAATTAAAATAATGATGCAGGTATAGGTATGATTATTTTTCTATTATTTATACCTTCATTTGAAGTCAATACAACATAGGCGAGTAAAATTTAAAAATATTGAAGAACGCAAACAATTCAGTCTTACGAGAAGACACAAATTATATGATAAAACCAAATAATTTTACTAATTTGCAATAACTTATTGAACATTGACTATATATATATACATTATTGCAACAGTTAGAAATACAATACGATAAGTGTCTGTCCGTGAACTGTTTATTTTCGTTGAATTTTTGTTTGTTGATCTACCTAAAATATCCACTTTGCAGTTTACATGACAAAACTAAATCCTCCTCATTCCGAAAGAAGAGTGCCATGTAACAGTGATATGATGTTGAAGATGATGATTATGATAGAAAACAGATAAAAATATTTATGGACAGTATTAAACTACGTAACCCTTTCCAACATCAAGAGCTATCTCCTATAAACAAACGTAAGTTGGGACATTTGAAGAAACTCGCCTACTAATCACGTATGACCTTATTAATTTGTAAAATATTACAAATTATTTAGATGCCAGAATCGGCAAGCAAGTTTAAAGTGAGAGGATAACTAACGTGTATTCAACAGGAGTGTTCGCCACCGATGTTTGTTTAGATGTTCGGGTAGGATCTACGTCGTCACGACGCCTGGGTTTCGCATAACTTTGACATTTTAAATAATACAATATTTCTCGGCACTTGGCACGATGCTCGTCTATTACGCTTACTTGTCTCTGATATGCGATACAAGCAAGTGAGAGTAACGGGAATAATGTTGTACAAGTGCATTCCTTCAAAGCTTCCATGTGTAAAATTGTAAAATATATAACATGTCAAAAGATAAAGGAAGTAAGGGTTAAATAGAGAAAAGATTAATACGTTACGCGAACAGCTGACAGAGATTTGTGGAATATGTTACCCAAAAAAAAACCTGTACGGAAAAGTATGATGCAGTTGAAATAGAAACGTAAGAAACTTTGAAACAATCCAATATAAGCAATAAGTATTTTTATTGCTATGATATCATCACGCTCGAATGTTTACGGGGTAGGCAGAGAGCTCTGAGTGCTAAATATCCCTGTCCTTGATTTAGAAGATTTATGACACTCCCATCATTATCTGACTTATTGATTTAGTCAAGATAGGTATGACGTGTTCTCTGTTCACCTGCATCCATCGACATTCGCAGCTGTTTCGCGTTTACTTCCGATATGTACAAAATATATTATAATAAAAATATTTAAAAAAGGCAAAGGTCGAACAGTAATATAAAAGTACGTTTAAAAATGCGTAGGATACGAAGAACGGAACGTATCGTCAATATTCATGTCGTGTTACCATCTGTAATGTTTATTCAACAGCGAATATCACAGCTTCAGTTCACAAACAAACAACAAATTGGCATGTTTACGGAAAGCAATAAAATTTCCATCATTGCGTACGACATCTTGGCACGAAACACTCAGCTATGCAAAGTGACGAGTATTACAAACACCATGAGTGATGCAAGAAACGGAATGTCGCCAAATCTTTTATTTATCTTTCTCCTGTTCGATTGTCCGTGTGAACCTTTTAAAATAAAATATATTTAAGTGCAGTAAAACGTAACAATTTCTTATTTATTGTTATATAAACACGTAAGGCCAGTTACGAAGTAAGCAGAATACACCGGATTCCAACATCTCTAACCTTACAAAACCCAACGTATTTCTTCCACATTCATCATTCTCTGCATATCAACTTGACGTCGATTTGACAACATCTTAGGTTAAATTTATTTACGCCTGTAATTAATTAAAGTTGTGTCTGTCTCCGGATACTGGAAGTTACATTGTTAATACAATCAACCAAACATCAAACAATGAAGCATTAAATGCCTGTCACTCCTGAGAAACGAGATTTAACGAACTCCGCCATGCTCCAATTTTGAAAGCCGTTCGAGACACAACAGAGGCTGTACAATCAATGATGTCTTCTCCGATTCTGTTGCCATACAATAAAACCGGTAAATAAATAATTAAATAAGCGCAAAAAGCTGTTTCAAAATAGCCCCCTTATTGAGTGGAGCAGCTGTGACCGACTCAAGGCAATCTACCCGCTTATTTTAGGCCGCGTTCTGCAACTCAAATCGTGATTGTGTTGCTGTTTTTTCTTTATGTTGTTGTTTTTTTGTCGACTATCTCTCCCGGTGGCTAGCAATTACGGATCACTCGATGGGCCGTTTGTTTTATTGGGTGTCTGATGAGAATGCAAATGTTACAGTGCAATTCGCAGTTGATAAAAGTTGCTCACATCGATTGAATTTCGTTATATTGGTAATATATTGCGTGGTGTTTGCCTAATGTGCATGTGTACGTTGCACTACGTTCGCTACTAATAAATGTACCAGATAGCGACAACCGCAATCCATAGGAGCAGATATTACAAAACGTGTTTGTTTGTTATTTTCAATAGAGATTTTTTTGTGATGAATTTGCTATAAAATTTTGATGAGGCAATTGAATAAAAATAATTTCCAACAATTTAAACAGGATATACCCTGAATTTTTATGGATCAAAATTGATCCGTTACCTACCCGGTTCACCGATATCTACAAGCTAGCACTATTGCGTTATCGACGTTAACTTACGGATAGTGGGTATTAGGTTTTAATATCATAGCGGCTCACCGAGAACGTGAGTTGTTTTCAAATCCACTAATTAGCGAGTGGCGTAAGCTCAACGATCAGCTGCATATTAAAAGCTGAAACACAATCATAATATCAATAGAATAAGGTAATTAAAAGAGCCAAGAGCTGACGTCATTAGCGCAGGGCAGTGTCTTTCTCTCGCAAGTACACCTGTCCTATATTTATTTGTACTTTATCACGATATATGTAGGGCTGCTTGAAATATTAATATACATTGAAATATAAATTGAAATATACTATACAACATGAATGTAAATTTTAATATTTTGATGATAAATTTGTTGTGCTAAAATAAACACTTTATTAGACATAGTATTATAGCAGTTTTATTATCTATGACTTTCTACAATAATTTTATTGATTATAAAATTTTTAATTATGCCTAAAAGAACTCGCCACCTATTCCATGGTGGAACGTAACTGGTGATACGTGGGAGTGTACTATATTACTCTGCCTACCTCTTCGGATATTACAGGCATGATGTAATAATATGCTTAAAACATCTTCCACGTGAATTGAATTAAAATTTATGTTATTTTAGAAATAAATATTGTGTCAAGCTTATCCAGTAATACTTTTCGTATGTAATTTTATATTGATGCACACACACACACATATACCTATATTTATCTAGTAAAAATTATATATGTATATTGAATCTGTAAAAACCGAATTCAAATTGAATCGCTCGTTCACAGCCCTGAATAAATTGTCTTTTAAATGCACGGATATCAGTCCATATTTATCGGAGGTTTTATTAACCATGTCTGTACAGAGTCGATTATAATCTATGACCGCTACACTGGGCAGCTGAGTCGTTATCTGAATTCTGAAGTATTCTTACATAAATTTGTATTACAGCTGCCAATGAATGATGAAGACGAAAATCGGTACTCGTAAATGCTACTCAATAATTTATTTTGAAAATTATGATTAACTCGATCAGACATGAGACTTCCTAAAAAAAACCAATTCAAAATCTCGTATAATAGATAAAACAAGTTCGCCGGCTGTAATATACACAGGAGAGATGAAAAAAAAATCCAGGAATATTTATTGACTCTATGTACCTTATGGGAAATAGTTTATTTATACTCTACATTTGTAGGGAATAAGAATATAGAAGAAATTCAATAAAATATAGGTGATTAACAATTCCTTTCAGCAAACAGTAAAAATCATCCAAAACCAACGTAGGTGCGTGCTTAGTCCATAAAATGAAAATGAAAATATCGAATTCATTCCTTTTAGTGAGACTCGTACGCGGTCAGGATACAATTAAATACGATTATGAAGAACATTAACAATTATTCTACCTGGACAATATTTAAACCAATCATACAGTTCAATGTTTAACAAAAAACATTATAACATAAACCCTCCAAAGATAAAAAAACAGACGATAATTATCGACTGAACCGAAATCTCCGAAATTTTATTTGATAATAACTTATAACGCAACATCACATCTATAATCGCCGAAGTGGTAGGCAGAGGAGTGTGATACACTTCCATATTTCAGCAGTTACGATCACGTGCTACTAGGGAGTAGGTGGTGAGCCCACTCGTATTGTCATACATCGGCTAGACCTCTCCGTTATTGATTGATTGAACTACATATGATACCTACTTAATGTTAGGGAGTGTAGTAGTGGAGCTCATTAGGAAAGGCAATAACACTCCAGCAGTGAACTAACGCTAATGATACTGGAAAAACTCGTAGGGAGAAGGGCATTCTAGATTTAAAATTATAAATTTACGTTGAATTTAAATATGTGCGAAAGGTATCTATAATTAGTTTTCGACTGCACATTGACCTCTATAGGAAATATTGTCTAATTTGTTGTCAAAATATTCCCACTGTCAATAAGGGCTGAGGCGCGCCTCTGGCCCGTGTTATATATGTTGAACGTCTGTCATAATGCATGTAGCACGCACCTGTCAATGAGATGTAGAGACAATAATAACGACGGCTCTACATTTCAATTAGTAGAGCTGAAGACATCTGTCCGTTAATTTACATTCGTATTGTGGTTGTTATCATCGATCTACGTTTTCGAGTTAATCTAATTGCAGATACACGACTCTCTTGCACCTTTGACTCTAATGCGCGTTGTTAAATGAATGGAGTAGGTTAGTCGCTATGTAATATACCTAATACAATACGTTATTATACGTACTACACTCATCTGCCTGTCCATTCGTGGATTACAAGCATTTACGCTTTATAACAATTACGCTTTTATTACTATTCTGCAATCATATATAAGACCGATAAACGATAAAAGCATTGATACTCTATCATTACGCCAGGTCCCTCACTGGGTAAGCATCGAGTGCCATATATCTCTATGCGCACAGACCTGCCGCGCCGTCAGCACGTTCATCAGTCGCTTCATACAATGATAATAAGTCGTAGGTGAATATGTACATTGTGCATATAGACGAGATCCGCAGGCAGTAGCTTCGCGCGGGCATAGCGACCGCCACTGTGCCCTTTAAACAATCCGATCCCACGAACGCTGAGTGTATTAAGTGTTTATTTTACGACTTCCTTGATCGTATCATTTGCATGAAGCTATTGATTTGCCGCCGATTGGCCGTTATTTCAAACGCATCACTCTACATAGTAGTATTGAAAATATTGAAATAGTGAGGAATATACTTGTCTACACACCCTTTTAATATGGAAAGTGTTAATGGTTCCACAAAATTTAAGTCGGTTACATGTACTTTATTACCTGACTTCAGTCTACCTACAAAAATACATTTATTTAAATTAGTTAAAACGTGCAATGTCATTCGATTTGGTGACGTCGCGTCGCCACACACAACTCCAACTTAAGGCCGCCTCCCCGCCCTCGACACACGCCCGCTGTCGCCTTAATAACGGTAAACCGGCTCGCTAGCGCCACACACCCTTGTGTCAGATTACCGAACCTTTTTGTGAACAATTGTTTTTTTACGTCAGACAGTTAAATAAGATTTATGTTTTTCTCTTTCAGAACATACCATACTGCCTTAGTAATCTGTTTATTGAGCATGAAAAATACAATTATCTGTGCAGTTTATGAAAAACAAGCCACGTTAAATATTCAATGCTAGTATTAGTAATTTATTTGTGCTTTTTTGTTAAATCTATCTATCCAATAACTTTTACTTAACATCAGTAAGTAGATACGTACGTGCGTGCTTATTTACACATGAGCGTACCTACCTACAATGTATGAAAAAAAATTAACGTAGATAATACTTTTTATTCTTCTCATCGCATTAAGTAGTACGTACAATAAATCATGTCCGACTAGACAAACAAATATATTGCAAGAAATACTCATTTTCTGTAAGATATATCTTAAAATTACTTCAATTAAAAACGACTACAATTATTATTCTCTAATCACAGTTTAAAACGTATAACATTCCTAGCATCTTGTTGTACCAAGCATTTAATGTTAATATTTAAATTAAGTGCCCGCTTAATGAATAAAATTACAATAAAGAAGGGGTACCTATTAATTAATTACCGCCATAAATTGTCTTAATATGCACCCAATGAAGTTTTGCATAGCGATAACATCGGGAATATATAATATTTACAATATTTTACTTACAGTTTCTTGTGCTATTATTTTTAAAAGCAGGAAATAAAATGACAGTAATTACCATATTGTACCGCCGCAGTACTCGCCGACAAAATAGAAGCTCTTTCACCAAATATTGATGATATCTCAAAAAACTGCCTCGTTGGCGTAGTGCAAGCGCGACTGCTATTTAAGGCGTCCTGAGTTCTATCTCCGGGTCGGATGAAATATTACTGCATTTTTCTAACTTGGTACTCTAGCACCGGTAGCACGAAGTCTACATTGTTGCCAGCTGTCTGGCGAGACGGTCGACAGCAGTTCCACGGTACGTATAGCACTATAGCACACTCGGTGAAACGTTGCTGTGTGCTATATTCCTCGGGAAATACTGGCCTCATATTATAACATTATGCTATGATATTTTTTCCTTATAGGATAAAGCTCACAAACCGCATTTAAATGTTATCTGTTTAGTCCAAAAGTTAAGTACCAAATAATGCTATGTATGTATATGACATTACCTTCTCCTACTGTACCTTCGAGTTTCTTATGTATTTACTCCCTTTTATACAGTAAGGAATAAATAAATATGTACAGACATGTACAAGTAGCTGGAATCCCGAAACTGCTTGACAGCACGGCGCGGGCGTGGACGGCCGCATCCGGTCAGCAATACACTAAACGCTTTAAATGTAACTGCCGCAGTTGTCCGCGCGGTCCACGCCGCAATCTAACATAATTCCATCAAGTAACATGGCATATTTCTTTAGTTTTTTGACACAAAACGCACGCAACTTTAAATCAACGCGTATGTTTTAAAAGTAATTAAGTGTAATTAAGTTCAAACTAAACGTACAACGTGTAATAAAATTCAAAATAATTTCTATCAACACATATTCTCAATGTTGTTAACCCCGAATTCATCACATTGAAGATATTATACTGAAAGTTTTGCATTTTCCCTAACTATTAAAAGACTTCATTTTATTATTATCGAACTATGTTCAACATGCCGTCTTTGAGCTTTTTCGTATTAAAAATTACATCTTTATTATCTCATGAATAAAGTATTTCCCTTTAATATATTATGTGAAAGCCTCTATTTATATTAAATATTGTCCCTTTTTTCAAATTCATATTATTATATTTTTTTTAAGATATTTTGTTTTACGCTCAATAGAGCATGTACCTACGACATATTGTTATGGAAAGCTTTACAATATAGAGTAAGTGAGTTTCGCAATACAAAGTAAGTACCGTCCCTATAACCGATAGAATTAAAAAGCTTCCAGTAGTTAATTTATCGCTGAATTTTATCTTAATTGTACGTAGGGCACATGCCTTTTTACCTTAATGAAAACAGCGATGTTGGCAAACAACACTTTGTATAAGCTGTAACGATTGAATGGAAACGTTGGTATCGCAGAATAAATGAAGCGTTATATTTATCTAGGTTTTAAAGGAAAATTTGCCTGTACTTTAAAGAAAAAAATGAAAGTAAGAAAATCATTTTTTACTCTCGATATACAGCACTGTAACATTTACAAAATATCTGATATTAACATAAATTATAATTACTCAGTTGGTTATTATAAATGATATGTTTTTCATTCAATTTCATGAGGTTTAATTTATACTTTAATATAATATATATATTTTTACGCCAACACCACAAGTACTTACGGATATCACATAAAAAAAGTAGTACTTACTGTGTTTGATTTAATAACGATATCCTAGTACACATGCACGTCACACTAACATGTCGTATTAAGACATATTAGTAAGTATGCATTGCAGCGTCATCATAGTCTTTTCAGGAACGATCTTACCTGCAGTGTTTATGTTAATTTTGTACCGTCTTTCCTTAGTGTTATAAAATGTTTACTTTAGTATGATTTTTTACTGCTTCTAATAATAGAGAAGCGCCGTGCATGACGTCATTGTAGATCATAACATTTTGTACCCAAACTCGAGTACCACGGTAATTCCATATGAAATTATACTTGACGGTGTGACTATCTCTGAAACCTATACTGGGATGGATTGTATCTCAATCTGCCTGTCGTTTAGCAAGACATGAACCAATATTGTAAGTCCACAAGCGAACCCTACTTATTAATGTAAAAGATTATTTATAATTTGATCGTCGCTCCAGATACTTCACGAGGTGGGCATAGAGCAACGCTGCAATTGTCTATTACAACGAACCTGACGCCCTTCTTTCATATTCATCGCTCTCTTCATACGCGCACGCCGGTTTCGGATTTCGAAAGGAATTACAATAACAAAAATCGTATTATTTCTCTTCTAATGCAGAAGGGACAGTGTGGTGAGCTCACGAGCAACAGTCTTATCTACGGGGTGTTCGGATACATCCTTGATTGGTATGCATTAACGTTCATAGAGTATTCGATTACCCGCGTCACGCTATTGACAGACCGCCTCAGCCGCGCGCCACTCGCCCGCGGTGCGTACGATGTGGATTATATTGGCATGTTCGTATTCCATCGGATTTCCGGTATTGCGTTGTGTACCCGTACAATAATATTTTGCGCAATGTATTGTAATGAATTATTGTTTATCGTCACCACTCACGATCCGTTTATGTCAATTTCGATTTTATATTTATTTTCGGTTATTGTTTTATATGTGTTTTAGTACTTTATTTATTTGAAGTATTTGAATGTTTCGTAATGTACTCGTATTATTATTAATTAACGCTGCATTTCTTACTGGGTAGGCAGAGAGCACTGAAGCGCCGAATATATTTTTCTTTACAAATACTAGTACCTACTTTAATACAATCTACAGATACTGTTATAAATATGATTACAATATTTACTACATATTTTATATTATTGTAAAAAAATTCACTTTTCATATTGACTTATATTTTGAAAATCCATCTATAACAATCTCCAATCCTCGTTGAATATTCACGCCCAAATCGTCTTGAAGAAATTCCTATTACTTATCAGTAAGTCGTCTATTAGTTGAACTTGAAGTGTTTCTTTTGTCTTTTGTTTCTTTTTTATATGGTGTACTCTTTTTGTATTGTCTATGACTGTCATTTTTGAAGTGCGAATCGCTATATATAATAATCATCGACATAACTGAAAGGATTAGTTCGCTGAATTAGCAATGGGCTGAGCATATTTGTCGAAGAACAGATAACCGGTGGAATAGGAGAGTTGTGAAGTGGAGACCGCGGCTCCGCAAACGTAGTGTAAGACGCCCTCCGGCCAGGTGGGATGACGACCTGCGCAAGAAGAGGATAGGCCGCGATGGCGCTCTTTGGAGGAGACCTGCGTCCAGCAGTGGACTGAGATGGGCTGATAATGATGAATCGCTGAATATACAATTAACTGCTGCTGAACATACAAATAAATGCTCTTCAAGTTAACCCGGAGAGAGGGGATATATATTGCGGAATATAGTTTTGATAGCATATAATAAATATGATGGTGACTGTTGTGAAAATATTCGACGGCTGAGTAGAGCGGCCCTAGCGTCCGGCAAGCATTACCGTGATCGACTCGCGGAAGCAAGTGGTATTTATGTGATGTTTATTTTCGTTTTGTATTTAAAAGTCACATCACCCTTGTAATCCGCTAAGAAGTAGGCAGAGGAGTGTAATACACTCGCACCTTCCACCAGTTACATTCACGTCCCACTGCAATAGGTGGTGAGCCTATGGTATTACTTTTAATGTTTTACGTTCAACAGAACTATTCTGTATAATCAGACTATAATAGTTAAGGTCCTTGCTTGTTCGAGGAGTATGAAACCATGTAACGTCGTCATCTCCCCGTCCATTCCACCGGGACAGGGATCTGCTCTCAAAATAAGAAATTAAGGCCGCAGTCAACCACGCAAATCACACGAGGGTCGGTGGACTCCAAAAGGAATATAACCGCGCATGTATAGACCATGTGCAGGGAATAAGATCGGCATTGGCAGATTTAAACGTTTTCAATATATCATTGCCTCGTTTCCATCTGTCTTTATGTTAAACGCTTCCTTGGTCGGGCGGCTCCGAAGAATCCCCTTGAAATATCACTTCCTATCCGGTGTTTTCTTCGTCATATTTTTATATTCACATCTTCGTACATTGAATTTGCATTTAAAAAACCAGTTTACATACAATGTTTTACGATTTATTGTAAAATGTAATACATACATCGAAAGAATAAAGAAATCATTGAACGGACAGTATAAACTGAGAGCGGCGTTCAAAGACAACGTGGTTTTTTACTGAATTAATTGGTTTTCAACTTCGATTCTAACACAGACGCTGTATCTAGTGTGCTGTGGTAAATCGAATGTAGGTACTTTGTGTTTTTATTAAATGACCACTAATTTACTTTATCGGTAAATCCTTACATATATATAAATATGATAAAATTGTACTAATATATGTATAATAAAACATTGCTAACTCAGTTCTGCGATCCTCAACCCGGATGCCCGGCGGGAGGATTATGAGCAAGAACCCCTAGGGTTGCTCAGTCCAGCAGTGAACTGAAACAGACTGACTGTGGTGACGATGAACTCAATGCGTTTGTTTTGTTTTAGGATACTACCAACCAGCCGGCCCGCTTATAAAAGAGAACAGCGCGGACGCGGAGCACGCGCTCGCCAGATACCATCCGACTACACACTACCATCCGCCGCATCCCTCGGTGAGTGATCTCGTAGCGTCTTTGGTAAACTAATATGCTACAGATATTATAATATGCAATAGATAATATTTTTGAACATGTTTCTCTATATCCGTAATTCGTTAAGTATTATAAAATATGTCAATCGAATTCAGATGTCTGAGACAAAAGATTGTAATAATATTTTTTTGTAAATAGAACAGAAATCTGTCTTAACTATTCAATCACTGCACTTAAACACATCGTTCAAACACCTTCCATACTCGATAGTTCCACGTAACATTCGACACAGCGGAGTGACTACACGTACTCTGTCTGGGTCCCAGCACTTAAAGAGTCTGGCTTAGGCATGATTTGAGACAAAAGGAACGTACGCCGCGATGGAATGCGAAAGAAGTCGAAAAAAAACTTTAAACTCGCGCACGCTTTATTTTAATTTATTTGAAAAACGAAACCAAGTATTTTGGCATATCAAAGCTAAAAATTCAAATGTATCAATTAGCGATTTTACGCTTAATTTTAATATACTTTTAAGATGTTACTATAGTAACATGCTATAGCATTTTGAATATCTTGCTATATTCTATTCTTTCATCTTTTGAACTGGCTTTTTGCTTTTTAATTTAAAAAGAAAATAATGACAAGATTTTAAGCATTTAAAAGGCGTGGCGATACGTAAGCGTTGTTTCGTAGGTTCAGTCCATTAGTTAAAATCATCGATGCAATAGAATCGCTGCGGTAAATTTAAAGCCTTGTACCGAACGGCTCTTATGGTTACATTTTATCGTGTTTTATATTTTACGAGCGCAGCTCACAAGTGTTAGGACCACACACCGTACACGATAACATTCTCGTAGTGTTAACAACAGCTCATTCATTCTATTTAATGTTAATTCGTCACTAATGGCGCATAACTAACTTTGTTTATAAATGTAATCCCAACTGCTATGCAGGTACGAAAAACCCGCAGTCCAATTCTGAGTAGGAGATTCCAATTATCATTACCATCGAGTTTGTTATACCAATCGACGGTTACAAGGAAAAATTTTACAGCTAACAGCTGCTTTTTGACATTGATATATTTTCGTACATACATATTTATCTTCACGCTAGGTAGGGAGGGTGCCCTTTGCCTGTGTCGTGAGGGCACGAGATAAGCAAAGGGCACCCTAAAAATAAATATACTTTCCTTGTAAGTTTTCCTAACAATGTCAGTAGTGCTTCACTTAGCACTTTACCGAACAGTAGGTACCTACAGGTTCATTTGGTGTTTAAAAAAATTTGTACATACCGTCCAAGAGCTTTTCAAACAGTTTCTAAGCTTCAATAGATTCATACATCATTAGCTTATTTCTCCATAGCACTTGGCCAATTGAAATAACCTCTTTATGGCCATCCTTAACTGCAACGAATGACTCGTGGTCATCAGTGAGTGGGACATAAAATAGATTGCAAGTCATGAGTCAACGAGACATAAAATAGATTGCAACACTTACTTTTGGCACAATTACACGTACAATTGATCGATAAAATACGAATTTATACTTTGAATCTCATAAAACATATACATAGTATGTAGGTACTACGTTTTTCTCTATGGTTACGTGCCGCCTCGCCACATCGCGCATCTGATGAAATAACGAATTAATATCGCCCGCTGGAATGTTTAGACAGTCACATATTAATATCTGCTGTACTCCATCGTTGTATGTTTTACGAACTGAACAGACATTGTTATATAATAATTGGTGAGTTAAAAAATATAAGTGTATACCTAATATTATTACTATTTTGTCTGCCTCGTTGGTCGTGTTGGTTGCAAGTGCGACTGCCGATCGGGAGGTCTTGGGTTCAATTACCAGGTCGACTACTACAAAAATTTTCTAATATAGATTTTCTAGTAGTGGCTCGAAGTCTAGCTATGTATCCGGTGTATGGTAATACGCTCACCACCTATTCCATAGTGAGACGTAAACGTAACAGGCGAATGGTGAGAGTGTTCTACATTCTTCTGCCTACCTCTTCGGTGATTACAGGCGTGGTGTGTTACGTACGTTTAGGTTGTTAGTATTTTTTCCAGTCTGTTACTGTGTGCATTAACCAACACTTCTATGTTCAACAGATGCTGCATCAGTATGGGTCACCATATTACCCCTCGGACCTCTGCTACGGGAGGTATTACAGACCGCCAGGATCGTATCATATACCACCAGCCCAGCCTGAAGCACAGGTGAGTCAATTTGCCATTTTACAAATCGTCTTTATAATTTAATGATCGCTATAATCGATGGCACCTTGTCATTGGCGGAAACTCTATGAAGATGGCGCCGTAAGTAAGGTCGTACTGAACGAAACTTGTCGGTATCACTAAATGCTTATCATCCATTTCAATGTAGTCTGGCATCTTGTAAACAATTATGGTCGACAGGCGTTGTCTATGCATGACGTAAATAAAATGTTTGCATTACTGTTGCCTTTACATTACTTTTTACTAGTCTGCCTGAAATACGTGAAAATGATACGTTTGAACACAAAGCTCTTCTTATATTAGTTTGTTTTTCAAATGTCGATTAAGTTTGCCTACTTACTTGCTATACGTCAATAATAACACTAAGATTTTCCACCTGTTTGCGTTAACGATCGTTCAGCGACTGCAGCGACGTCTACATACAAATGGACCGCATACTTGTATCAGGCATCAGGCCACGCTGGAGTTTTACATGCAATTTGTAATCTATTCAGTTATGATATCTAACAAATTAATGACAATGTCTATAATATTTGGCAACATATTTGAAAAAGTGGCAACACCGACCGATACTCGCGGTTGTAAAAGGGAAACAGACTCCTATTGTAGGTACATCAAAAATATGTTATTATAATCTTGCCCATTGAGTGAGGGGAGTTGGGTTCAAGTCAAACGTGGGCCTAATATGGGTGTCATTAGGATAAGTAGTTGTTCTATGTAAAAAATGTCTGGGTAAAAAGATTAAGGTTTGTAAAGAAAATGGATTAGTCTAGTTTAGGTTAGAATCCGCCACGTGTAGGGAGATGATTCATTTAGAAAGAAAAAGATATGGAAAGGTATTTATTTGTTTGCGTTTGTTTAATTACAAAGGAACTGTTTTGTCACCTCGCTCCAGATGGTGGGCGTGGGCCCCGAGCCGTACCCGCCGCCGCAGTACTACGGCGCGCCGCCCTGCTACCAACACCCGCCACAGAGGATACCGTACGTAGGTCAGTGTGGACAGGTTTTGTCGTATTACATTCATAATGACGAGCTGTGGACGTTTGAGCGCGTAAAGGCATGGACGCTGCCAAGATTTTTTTCAGGGAGGTGCATCTGCATCTATACATACAACCGGGGGCGTGGGGAGGGGGAGGTAGGAGCGGCCCTTGTAGGAGGCGGCAAAAGAATTGTTGAGAGTTTGGCAAAAAAAAATTTTTTTAGTTAGGTATGCATATTCTCATAAGGCTCAACACCTTTTTTTTGGCATCAAGATTCCAGGGGGGTGCACTTGCACGTTCTTGCACCTTGCTGTGGGCGCCCATGCGTAAAGGCATACATTTTGAGTATGATAAGCGCTATGAACTTAGAATTTAAGCACGCAAAACTTTCCAACTTAGTGTACACGATCAGTAAATCACTAAAATGAATGACGATAACTCGTTGCAGAGTACCGCGCGTGCCCGTGCCCACTGAACGCGTGTCCAAAAAACGTCCTTATTGGGCCCGCTACTGGTAAACCCCCTACCGGTGGCGGCCCCGCGGACGTCCCTTCGCCCCTCGCGCCGCCCGGGGGCGCCTTCCGAGCGAAGGTGCGGGCGTGCGCGCCGGACTCCGCCGCCGACGCACACGGCAGCGGCAAGGTGCGCCCGCACGCCGCCACACATAATACCTAATATCTCAGTTGTAACGAAGTATATCATCGTGTAGGATTTTGTAGTCTCGTTTAATAAACTTTAAGGGCAATTCAATAGGATACATTTTCAAAACATGTAGGTATATAGCATTTACTGCAATTGTACCGTGTCAACCGTATCAGCAAAAAAGTTAACTTTACGACTAGTTATCAGTGGTATTGTAAATATGTATTTCAAATAGCATTCGGAAAGTTATAAATAACCTTTTGATATAGATATCGCTTTATCATCGATCTCAGAGTGAATATGTTCAGAAACCAGTGCAGGAAGCTTCTCGGCTTAATCAACGTTGCTTTAATGATATGTGACATGAGCTTATCGGAATAAAGTGTACTTATCCGGCCACGGGATTAATTATTTTATAGATTGTGACTCGCGATCTACTGACGACCGTTTAATTGTATCTGTAGTGACACGCGTGTAAGGTATTGTTGTCACTGCGCAGGACCCGCCCGAGCCCGCGCCGCCCGCCGCCGGCGCGTCGCCCAAGCGCGAGCTGGCCGGCGACGTGCCCGGGACCGCGGAGCAGGTGGGACCGCCGTCGCCGGCGCGCGGCTCCGCCGGAGTGTGCGCTCCGCAGCCTCCGCCGATGGCGCCGCGCCGGGCGAGGCTCGGCAAGGCCATGGCGAGGCGATCTCTAGCAGGAGATGACACCGGCTTACTGTTAGCCGTTCCGTTACAACCTAATAATCCTCATAGCGACGCAGACGATGATGTCTTAGCGATATCGCCACCGATCTGTGCTCCTATCGACTTGTCCTCATCTGATGAGCGATCTATGCCTCTCGTTGATGTGAAGAAGGAGAACGAAGGTCCTACTCATGCGCCGCCAAGAAAGGCAGATGCACAAGCTCTCAAGGAGCACAATTCAACGACGGCGGCATCAGATTTGCCTGATGTGGATGCAGGAAAGGCCGTCAAGAGAAGATATTCAAGACCTAAGTTAGAAATAGATATGAAGGATGTTCAATTAGAAGATGCATGCAAGACAAACGGAATTGGGGAACATGTCAAATTACAAAAGAGACGAAAAGTTTCTGATGAGCAAACAGAAATTATAACAAAAGAACCTAGGAAAAAACCCGTACAAAATACGAAAAGAATACCAAGGACACCAAATACTGAAAAAAAATTAAACAAAAGGAAAGCGGAAATAACAGAAAATGGGCCAAAGACCAAGAAAACATTACTGGCAACGATTACTGATGAAGAACAGCGCCTTAAGAATAACACAATAATTCTCGATGAATCCTTAGTGGCAAAATCCAAAACTAAAAGTGCCCTCCTACTCGATAATCTTATTCGAAAAAATAGCGTTGATAGGGTTGACGCTAAAGGCTATTCATCAGATATTGACCTTAATCCGGCAAAATTGTTCTTAGCTCCAAATGACAGCAGGGTTTTAATGCAATGTTGCATTAAAAAGGTCCTAAATAACAACAACAACATAGTCGCTAACGACTCGTCTATTATTGGGGTACGACCGAAAACAATTGCCGCGGTTAGTCAACATATAGAGAAAAAACTAGCATTTAAAAATGCTTGTAAAATAGAAAAGATCGATTCTAAGATAACGCATAGTTTAAAATCAGTATTAATGTCGCCCACCGAGTCAACAAACTTCAAAGAGGAGCTTGATTGTAAAGTGACAACGAATGATAAACCATTAGCGGAAAATAAAAGTGAAACTATTGCCGTTGAAAAAAGTGATATAAAATCTTTTGAAGTATCTAAAGAAAAAAGTGAACCGGAAATCTGTAACAGTGTCAATGTTAACAAAATATGCGTCGAACCGGATGATATATTAAAAAGTGATGATAAAAAACTTCTTAAACCCAAAGCAATTTTGAACACAGAAGATTTAGAAAAATCTTCCTGCATTGAAAAGCCCGAAGAATCTCAATGTACGCCAAACAAAATTATTGAACATGAAGACGGTACCAAAAAAGAAAGTCCAAAAAAGGTGAATGAAAAAGTACCAGATTCAATAACAGATGATTCAGTTTCGACTAAAAACAAAACAGTGAATGAAAAGAACGGAGAATGTAAAGGAAAAAATGTTGAAAAAGTTGTTAAACTATTAGTATCAAAGAAACAAGTAAAAATGCCAGAAGACGAAACCTCGATATCAAAGGAAGTAGAAAAATCTCAACTCCTACTTCCAGATACAACAGGAAAAGAAAAAATGAGACTAGAAAAACCTACTACGAAAAGGTGTAAACTAGCAGGCGACAAGCTGCATGGAGAAATGAAAGGAAAGAGTGTCGAAAAAGTAGCAAAACTGTTAGTTTCGAAGAAGACGGTTCTGAAAACAAACGAAGCGTCATTAGTAGTGGAGGACGCGTGCGCGACGCCGCCGCCGGCGTGCGGCCGCGGCGCGC
>DWDU01000474.1:0-18807 GCA_018245575.1 Jemadia suekentonmiller | reverse complement strand
GTAACATCACGCCTGTAATCCCCGAAGGGGTAGGCAGAGGAGTGTAGAACACTCCCACGTTTCACCAGTTACGTTTATACATATATACCTACAAATAATATATTATTTATTAACGTCCTCAACGCTGTATGAAAATTTTATTTAAAACACTATTTTATAAAAGTTTAGGTATTATTTTGTGGATTTTGTATTACTTTTGTTTATGAAGTTTGCAATACAGTAGAGCATAAAGTTTAAACCCTTGTCTCAAAGACAAAGTTAGGTCAGGATTTAATTGGTAATAACAACGAATGATAATAATGGCGTTCATAAATCTGTGCTGTATGGCAGTAAGTCTTACATTAGTTTACTCGTAGGTATATTTATTTTTATCTTATCATATATTATTTTAATTTTAGTAAATTCAAAGCAGTCATTTGCGGCGTACTCTTGTCATAGGTTTTATTAAAATCTCTTACGATAATCTTGTAACATTTTGTAACGCGACAGACAAATTAATTTTCAATGTTATTAATCAAGATTTCAGACACGCCCACTTTGATAAGCGTTTGAGCCGAGTTTCAAAGACACACTTTTCAAATGTACATTTTGAATAACGTTATTGGGTCTTCAATATGCATCGGATGCTTTATTCAAATCCTATAAATATAATTATTTATAAGCGGTAACTTCGATGTGTTACGTTAAGAAATAACGTTTAATGTATTATTCATTTACAATGCACAGACGGACAATGACAATTACCGTTTATGTATGCGACGTGCGTAATGAATAATTTTATAGTTCTATTAAAATTTACCTGAAGTGCAAAAAGCGGGGCTTAGTCATTGAAGTGTTTCTTGTGCAGTAACTAATCTAAGGAGTGTTAGCCGAGTGGTTTAGAAGTTAGTATTGCAGTTTGGAGGTCCCGGAGTTAAGTCCTGGGACACATCTCACTTTACAAAAGTATGAACGTTTTTGAGAATAACATCACTGACTGAATGAAGGGAAACATCGTGGAGAAGCATGCATATAGTACTTATATATTTGTAATAGGTATATGAGTTTAGAAACAAGTTTTTTTAAATTGCAGAAATTTAAAATATTATAAGCATCGTAAAATAGACATATTTACATACATAATTTTCATTTTTATGATTAATATTAAAATACTACTCTACATATCCATTCATACATTTTACTACGAGAACGATAAAATGTTTGATACAAAGCTATTTTAAATATGACTCATATTTAAGTAAACACTTTCCCCTGTCAATATTAAAACCAGTAGTTTAAAAGCCACTGTTCGTCTGAATAGTCATACAATGTGTATGTACGAGTGTGTATTGAATACGTCATGTCGTTATACGGGTTAACTCATAAATTATGAGTGGGCCCTAATAACAGAACGAAGACGGAGGGGAGATCCGGAGCAGACCTTCGCCGGTCCTTCTGTTCGAGCAACGTATTGTCAAAGTGTTTTAAACAACAATAAAATTGCATGACACAATATATTGCATTTAAATTATAAACGTTAAAAAATATTTAATATTTGTGCATTTCAACAGAATAAGTGCACTTCTATTCATTTATTATTAAATAATATGGTAACAGAAAAGCATTTATATTGATTTTTTATAACAATAATTTACATTACATACAATAATTCATAGATTCACATTCCTTCATTCTTCAGACATAAGTAACTCTAAAACATTTGCCGTCTACGTTTTAAGTGTTTTTGACGTTACAGTATCGATCAATAAACGATATTTATGTTGTATCTAGTTACGGTATTATAAAATGTTTATTGTTTAAGTTATAATTTAATTAGGATTATAAATTGTTGTATATTAAAAGGAAAAATTTTATCACAATCAGAAACAGTAAATATGTATGACAATTTAATTAAACAAGAAGACACATCGTGATACGAAATCGTGACACGGAAATGTATACTTTGGGAAGCCCTAGAGTTTATGCGTGAGTGAGATAGTTGCAATGTTTATATCCCCGTCTCGGTCCCTCCTGCACACGAATGTGCCGAGTGCCCGTATCAACGACCTGTACGTTGCCATTACAGAGGCCGTAGCAACAATGAGTTCTGTAATATTTTAATTTCACGGTCATTTCGTAATCTTTCAATGGACCTTACCCACGAGGTTAGTGTAAATAAACACAGCAGAAACTAAGTCACCAACGAAAGCATCTTACAAATCAGTACAAATTAAACTTTACGACATATGACCTTTGAGCACTTTCATGACATTAAAACTGTAGCCTCTTACGACAGGGAATTTATTAAAAACATAATAATTCCGACTAATTAGCGCTGCTTAGCGTGTTCAGATACTATCATATACGCATATAATTTAAAGGATTTGCAAACTTGAATACAAGTCCCGGTATCAGCGTATACTAAAATGACCACCTCAGTCCTCCTACGTACTAACACGACTGTGACCAAGTTCAAATATGACACATCTGATACTAACTGCACTCATACTAATATGTGCTAACTTCGCTAATGACGCTAACGCAGTCTGCTTTTGCGGTCCTGTTACCAATTTAACCCTAACTAATTGTCTTACTAACTGGGCAAACGTACGGTAGCAGCAGCGACAGATGTCTCCTCGTTTGCCACTCTCTATATTCCTTTCAAAAGTAGTGTCTTTAAAATTAGCTAAATACGATGGTTATGTATTTGTATTACCGCGGTCTATTGATACAGTAACACTTGATGCTCTCTGCCTACCTGGTAAGGGACCTGGGGTGATGCTATGTGGATAATAACCGCGGTCTATCGTCTAGTACATAGTTTGACGAAGTAATTATAATGTAAATTTGTAATTTGATTGAACATGTACTGGCTTGACTCCCGTATGTTTTGTCAGGATGGCGCGTACGAACGTATGACGTATAAGAGGTCGAACTTCATAGGCTGCCACCGATAGCGGCGATGTGGCGAAAGCGACAGAATATTAATAATTTACTGGGAGCATACCCACTGAGTGAGATACCGAACATTATAGAACCCCGATAGGTCGCGAGGTCGCAGGGGCGAGAAACTTGTCTTCCACGAACGAGCTACTGCGACCTTGTTTGTCGTCTCACAAACAATCGTGTTGCATATTTGTTTATGACACATAGGTACATTCGCTTCGGTTCTTTGAATCGTGCGCTTTTAAGTTTTTTATCAGCTCGCGCCCCACTACGCCTGCCGATTGGACGCGTATTGTGCTGTTGTACTTTTTGTTCCGTATTGTTCGGCGAAATATATATAGTACGCTCGCAGTACCGTTGTTTTCTAGCTAAATGTTCTAGTCGAGGCATACTGTGCTCAATATACGTATGCATACGCGTGATTGGAAATGAGGAGCTGAAGAGCCCAGTTGTGTGATATTGGAGAGGTCCTTGTTCAGTAGTATAGGCGGACGATTATATAATTAATCGCAAGAATATGACCATAATCCTTTTCAATCTGAAATAACACCCGTGTCCAACAGTGCACACATCAAACGAATGATGATCATTCATGAGATATCAGTGATTATGGAGGACAGGTTTGCAGTCAATCATAAAACTATAAGCATAAGCTATCTGTAATAAGCACTTGCACATTTACTTACTGTCCAAAAGGATCCCGTGGGATACGATTTGGAACTCCTCATATTATGTACGTGTATCGTATACAACGCCTAATATTGGACTAGATAATATCCGAGATGCAACGTCGAGGCAGACAAACTTTTACCAGTATTTTCAGCTTTTATGCAGTCTTTTAATTAAGAATTAAACTTCGTCTAGATAAATTTACAAAATAAGAAACAAACATCAATAGGCACTGTTAAAATCGGTCAGGGCTGGATGCAATATTTGACAGGTCGCTAATATGAGACGGCCTTGTAATAATAAGAGCCTTCACGCTTGGGAAGCATAGTCCAATTGTATTGACAAGTGATATTATTACAAAGTGATACTTCATAGAACGGCAAGAATATCTCAGCCTATTTAATTCCAATGCTTTCGTATATTTATATATACATAAGAAATAATTTTTGAAAACTAGTAATAAAGTCATACCTAACATCACACCTGCATTTTCCCGAAGGGGCGAACAGGTGAGTTTAGTACACTCCCACGATTCAATTCATATGTTATACGTCAGACCATGCAATGGGGGGCCTATTTCCATATACCAGGCAAAAAATCCAGACCCCGTGCTAGTACTGCGAATGTTAAATTAGAAAAATCCAATAATACTTCGCCTAATCCGCAGATCGAATATAGGATCTCCTGTCATACAACCACTACACTAACGAGGTAGGCCAAATAACAATAGCTTCCAAAACGTGCAATGACATTTGAAAAAAAATATTGACAAACTTTGACGCCGATTTGACAAGTACTGTCTAAAAGAAACATCGACGTATACATTGTACTGAATAAAATGAGCAACTTGATATCGTATAACTCAGTAGGTTGTATAATGTATATATTTCGTGGGTGTATAATATACTGTTCGAGAATGCAATAAATATTTATTATCATAAGTGCTTACTGCGCTCCTGGTGTAGTCATGATAGACACATACTCGACTACCGAATGACATAATCGAAATAACCTAAGCTGTTTACCATAAGTAACAAACACATAATATATACGTATGTGTATTAGTGTCACGTTTATTTACGGATTAAGTTTATGAAACTAATAACCAAAGTAACAATCACGCCTGTAATCCCCAAAGAGGTAGGCAGAAGAATATAGAACACTCCTACGTTTCACCAGTTACTTTTATGCAGTTATTGCCATACACCGATCACAAATACAAACTCCGAGCCACTACCAGGAATTTCAAGTTAGAAAAATCTATAATAATAGAACCCGCCCCGGGATTCAAACCCAGGACCTATCGATCCGCAGTCACGTTTGCTCCCATTCGACCATAAAGCAGTCAGTTCAATTATTTTTAAGCTACTACAATACACTTAACAGTCACAAAAGAAATTTTAACCTGTTTGTAATATTATGTAACCTGTTTCAAATAATTTATCTCCGAGCTGAATGGATTATGGTTGTAATAAGAAGCCTACTTTGTAATAAATGAAAATGAAAACATAATGAAATATCTTTATTATTATTTCGTGAAACCAAGTCCCTTACGCGATAGGCAGACAACACAGAAAGCCAAATATCTCTACTGTTACAGGCTTGATGGCTTTCTTCTAGGCTCATCACATTAACAGTGAAATAGAATGTTGAATGGCAATGGTAGAATGGCAATGGTAGAATGGCAATGGTAGAATGGCAATAGGCTCACCACCTATTCCATAGTGGGACGTAAACGTAACTAGTGGAACGTGGGAGTGTACTACATTCCTCTGCCTACCTCTTCGGGGATAACAGGGGCGAAGTTACGTGGAATGTTGACAAAACCACGGAGTTAAATATTTACGCATGTTTCACGCAGTTTCCTCCGTACAAAGACGAAACGTATAGTAACATTTTAACATTCAACGGTATATGGCGACTCTGATTACAAAGTCGTTAACAAGTTTTATACAATACACATTCGTGTGCGTTCACTTCATACGTTCTGTTGCTGACAACGTCGACTTTTGGATGTATAAACAGGCTTTTGTATGGAACGCATGTATGTACCGTATCGCATGTGTGTGGTATCAAGCTTTAAAATATCACAATATGTTACCGCGTAAATTATTCATTTATACCTTTAAAGAGAATCGTACCATGTCAATATTATGTTAGTACAAAAACTTACGACAAGATAAAGGGCGACAGATATTGTAACGCGGTAAATTTTCTTTATTACACATTAACATTCAGAGTCAATACGAGGAAAAATGTAGCATAATCTACAAATGAATTGTAGGTATATTATTATATTTATTGTCAGTAAAACCCATATTATGTTTTTAATAAAATAAATATCGCATAAAAATATCCGACGCGGATTTGGATACGGCGAAGATAAGACAAATAAATCAATCGTTCAAACAGATAACCGTTGAGAATTCATTCATTGAACTTGAAGCCGCGAAACTAGTATGAAAATTTAAATAATTTATCATTATGTACGCTACGCACACATTCCGTCGATTACAAGGAAATCATCGCTAATGAGATAAGACGCAATAAGGATGAAGATGATCTAATTGGAAAGGCATGAACATCACACGTGTTGTAATGGGAGACGGATGTGAGAATTTGATATAAAAACAGTAACTATGCAAAGAAGTTTAACTCGAAGTTATGATTTTCTATCAATCTGACGCGATTCTTAGTACCGGGTTAATATGATGATCGTATATAGGTATGGAATCTTTAACATTAAATGTAAAGGTTTTCATTGACAATTGAAAATGAAAATATTCAAAACCTAGTGAATTAAATAGTAATTGCATTGTTTTGTATCATTACTGTTGTGTATAAAAAAAGAAAATACTGTACATACGAAAATATAAATACAAGAGGACCCCACAAACTTAGAATATAAGAAATTAAGTTATAAATAAATGTGATGTAAGGTATTCATTTATCGTAAAAATGCATAGCGTATGAATAAAATTGCATTACAATCGCGAAAGTAAATGGCACAACAGAATCGAACAGTCTTAGGGCCGCGCATCTGTCGAGCACATGGCCCGGACAGCAAGCCCACTTCATGGGATATACGATACTGAAGAGAGGTGAACACACCGCGTCATGTGGCACAGTTTATATATTGAAAAAAATCGGTCAAGGGGCACATCACAACAGTTTATTGCTGTTTTGAAACATTACAAAACGAACGCGGTAGACATATACAATTGTCCGCGGACGCTAGGTGAAATCGCATACTAAATGTCAGTGTTGAATAATTTATTGATCTACCAAATTTGTGGTAACGAACAAACGTTATCATATCGGCCATTTACATAAATATACGATTTCTATACATTATGGGCGCTTGGCCGCCCGACTGTTATCCTGGCGAAGCAGAACGAGTTATTGGCCATTCATACTGTGGATATTACGTGGCAAATTATTGTCGTATGGCTGAGGAATAAATTTTGCATACGGCTCTCATAAACGAGCTTGTAATCCACATGGGTCGGCCATTGTACGACGGGACCGTACGAACTATACAGAACGCATTACATCGGCGTAGAGTGTACTCATTCTAAGGGCGACCATTCGACCTCCAACCTCTGTATCTATTGTCATGCTAATTTTCAAGTAAGCAATCAAGCGGGACGGATTAATACACAATGCATAGGACAGAATTATTTCTATTATAACGACTGGCAATTTGGATACATTGAATGATTATTGCAAAATACTTATAAACGAAACACACATTAGAATTGTGCAGTAGGCAGAACTATGAACATATTATTTATGTTAGACGGCAACGTGTTAGATAGCGTGTCAAGTCTGCAAACCCGCATTTGGACAGTGTGGCCGAATATGACCTTAACCCTTCTCATTCTGTAAGCCAACCCTTTTCCAACAATGGAACGATTAAATTGATAGATGACGAATTAAAGATACATAAATCCGAAATGTCAAATTTTATTCCTGTTGTTTCATTTTGAAAAGATATGCTAGAAATTACGTAATTTAAAATTGTTATATCTTTGTACGCGTGTCATTAAACATTTTTATCATATTACAAAGACAATATGTATATCGACAGAGGCTGAATCTATAACTACAAAGATACAAAGCTAAAAGACGTTTTACTCGGCGTGACGTCACCACAGAACATCGCGTTAATCCGTATCACACACACACACATACACACATACACACATACACAATACACATACAATATTCCAGAGCTGATAAAACAAATATCGCAATTAAGATAGGCTAAGCAAATTGAGTACAACAAATTAACGTCAGTCGTGCGCTGACGTCGTTATCTGTCTCACATTCGACTCGAGACCACCTCACGTGTGCAAACATACGCACAACTTAAGCAAAACAACATGCACTCGACAATTTGATCCCGGCTTATACTCTTACGTAAGCACATGTAAGTGTTACTTCCTGGCTAGATAGAGCGGGATCCAGCGCAGCGAAGCTTCCTTCGGGACGTTATAATGAGCACGCCACTCGGGACATCCGTACCTACATCGCGTGTTTACTCCTAAACCAGTTGAGCTAACACAAAAGGACTTTCTTGGTAGTACCAGTGTGTAAAGTGTTCCCCTTACCGGTTCTCTGAACAGTTGCGTTATTGTAACCTGTCGCCATTGACCGCTAAGTTAAATAAGAACCGGTAGCCGAATGGGTAAATAAAAAAACTGCTTTAAAATATTCTCAACTTCCAATATCGTTTGCATTATAAAGTCAAATAATAGTCCGTCTGTGAAAAGGTGGATTTACCTACCGCTCTCGCTGTGCGTCACGATACGTTACTGGAACACGTAATATTCATATGTATTCAAATTATTTGCCCTGTTCCATAATTCACAAATGTTTTTCCAGTGTCTAGATGTTAAAAAAGTATTTAAGTAGTTATTTCCATAAACATATATTCACAATCTATATATACGTAGTTTATTCTCCGTCTGCTCACTATAGAGCAGCTTTGTCTAGTTTCTCATCAGCATATATTTCCTTGAAACTCATTAAAGGTAAATGTGCAGGCATGTATGTACATCCACAAGTCACGTTAACATTATTGAAGTAGCAATTATTATCAAATCGATTGTAAGAATAATATTCGACCGTTAATATTCAAAAAAGGCTACAAGTGGGACAAGTTCAAGCGACTTGAAAGAGCGTACCGCTACCACACATACAGTGGTGTCACGGAAAATGTCAGCGTCGAGATGACCATAGTAAAAAAAGCGAATTACTCCTGCGAAGGTCGTCGGCAGTGACGCAACAGCGGTCGGACTCGTTCTGTTCGTGTAGCGTACGATCATTGATAAATCCTCGACAGCCAGAACGGTCAAGTGTACTCGATTGTGCAACTGGCACTTCATTCGGCCACCTATTAATATCGCTCGGTCGAGATGTACGTATCAAATTATGAAATGTACGGTGCTTGATTTCATTCCGCTTGTAACCGCCAGCACACATACCGTGAAGTGGCTTTGATTGATTTTATAATTTAGTCGTTTAATCGCATGTAGATGTAACCTTAACATGTCGAATGTGGAATTACAATTGGGAATATTCATTGCAAAAATGTTATGATACTTAAACAGATAAGTTACTTGTTATATTAATAATCAATAATGTGTTATTTAAAATGTTTTAATTAATTTATTATCAATTTTGGACGGCAAAAAATTTATTATAAAAATATTGATAATTATAATAATCACCATCTATTATATTTAATAATTCCGCTGTGGGATACGAAGTTTCCCCGAGAGTCAAAAGATTCAAGACCATAACGACTACTTCACCGTTGTAGAAAGCGATATTTAATCCTAGAAAACGCACATAACTTTGCAAAGTCAGACGTGCGTGGTAGGTTTTGAGCCCTGACCCTTTGCGTGGGAGGTTGAAATCTAAACCGCCGAGCTATCAATACCTTATAAATAAAATAAATCAGTTATTACTTTTGGAAAGAAAATACATGTCGTTGAAATATACGTCTACAGTTTTACTTATAAATTAGTCTCATTTATAATGTTGACTTAGACCTAGACTCGAATGCTTCACGGTTCTTATGTAGTTATCTGCGTACATCCTTGATATCCAAACACAACACTACAAACAACTACAAAAATATAAGAAAAATAGTTTAGCGTCAATAAGGACTTTGTAATCGCGCCCAGAACTGACTATAATACAAATAATTATGTTGCTGTTAACAAACTTATGATTCATCCTCAACGCATGGTCTCTCCATAGCCCTCAAGCTCGAAAGCCAACAAATTCTCTGCACCTCATTATATCCCTCGATTTGCTCGGATATTTTCTGTAATTAGACGAGGCCCGGAGCTTGTTTCTCCATGCTGGTTAAGACTGACTTTCACTCCCTATGTGCTTTCGAGTTTTTTAAATTATGTACGTTTGACTGACCTGTTGTTTCAGTGGTTAGGGAAGCTGACTGCTGAGCCGGGAGTCATAGGTTCGATTCCTACCCGGAATATATATTTAATACAGGCATACACTCGTATGCATACATGTAGTTTATCTGGTTACCTAACCATATGTGCTGCTTACTACGTAATCAAATGGGCGCCTGTGGATACGCCCCGTAATATTTATAAAAAGTGCTTCAAATTGGTTCTTTCTGTTTCGTGGATAGAATTTTGAGACCCATTAGACATCGACAAACACCTCTAAAGTTCTGAATTCGTTAAAGCAATAGCTTGAACACCTCCAAGCTAACCGATTGCAATATCAGGATCAACGTCATTTATTAACACAAAAGTATATAATAAACGTCAGTGGTTACAATCGCAATAACGATTTAATGGCAATAAACAATTTGTTAGCAACACAGTTAACGAATTGTTATTGCCCGCTTCACTAACTCGGATTTATGGCACCTGTTCGAACTGTTAAGATTAATATTTTAAGACAATTTGTCACAAACGGCCAGAACAAAGGTGGCAGGTTTATGTCACTGGATTAGAAGCTCGTTTTTAAAATCACTTTAGCACGTATGCACACAAAATGTTTCCACGCCAAAGTTTTATGAAAGGCAGCCAACCAGTTACTTCCCAGATTTTGTTAGTGTTTAATTTTGGTTAACATAAACATATTCTAATGATTATTACAGTTTAAACGAGGTTATTAGTTACGAGTACATGTACATAAAGTTAGTAAAACTTTTAAAACTTGATTTACTTTATTTACTTTTTTTTAAATTTCGCGAAATGGAAAGCTGATGAAATGATTTTCAATGTTACTGGGGATTAGTTAAGAAAAACGAGCAGAAAGACAATTAAAAGTTTAGTTTGTAATATCCATTATTTATACTTGTACATCACAGTCCATTATTTATACGAAAAGATAATTTCATTTTGCTTATATATTTTATTATGTTTATACACAATCATATTACTGTTCTTGATACTTGATGTCTCTTTCGGGTTAGGCAGTGAGTACGGAGCACCGAGTGAAAAATATTTGTAGCGTTACAGACCTCGCGTGCATCTTATTAACGGATATTTAATTTTAAATTTAATCTCTGTGTGACCAAACTATGAAGATGACTTGAAGCTACGGTTTGAAGAGTCTGTGTCGTATCGGATCGTGAAACATGCAACAGAGAGCAAGCTGAAGTGAATTTATTAAAAGAAACTTGAAAATGTAATATTTGACGAGTCATACTAAAACAAGGGGTCATAGGTTCGAGTGCCGGGTCGCGTACGATTGGGCTTTGTACTCGTAAGATAAAATCCCTAATAGAGGCTTGGGAGTATGGATTTGCGTCCATTATATAGCAACAGGCTCACCACCTTTTCAATGATGCGACTTGTAACGTAACAGCTGAAACATGGGAGTATACTTCACATCTCTGCCTACCTCTTGGGAGAGACCAGAGCGTGATGTTACGTTTGTTTCTTTGTTACAAAGTAATACATAAGAGATTCTCCGACGGTGTCACACTCCGTTCGACTTTGGGAAGAGATTAATACTTGGCTTGCGGTCACTTAATGCAACGCAACTACAATTTTCGACACCGCACGGAACTGTTTCATGTATAGACGCACATAATGAAGCATTAGTTGTAAGGTGTCAAGACAATTGCTTCCATCCCGCTCAACGGTTCGTTACACACATAACGCTCGCACAACCTGCTGGTCGAGGACACGTTCGATTGTGTTTCAATTAAATTTCGCTCCCGAGTTCCTTCCGGCTAACGGAATTAACTGCGCTCCGTTTCCGAACCGTTGGCGAACTGAATTTTCGCTTAACGAGCTACCTTCGCATTGCAGTTTGTATTTTTCGGATATGTGCAAAGTATCATTTACATCAGTAATGGCTAGGAATCTGGATATGTGCCCGGTTATGGCAATGGACTCACCACCTATTACATAGTGAAACGTAACGTAAACTGGTGAAAAGTGGGAGTGGACTACACTCCCCTGCCTACCTCTTCGAATTACAGGCGTAAAGTTACATGAAGTGCGTATTATATAATTAAAACTTAAATAGCAGATTTTGATTCGTGATATCTGATTTCTGAAAAGGCAGTCGTGGGTTTCATTTAAACCTAATGCTCACCTTTGTGTGATGAGCACAAGTATTTGTTCTGTGTCAGGTTTAATAAAAATATACATATATATGAGTATACATATTTTTTGTACATACGTAATTTATCAGCTGTCAGGCCTAGCTACTATAGCACAGGTTACGCCTCGCTTGAAATGAGTTAAACCTGCGGTAGTATTCAGTGCTCCAAAATATTTATTTATACCAATTACTGTTCAAATAGTGTCATACAACATGAAATAGTAATCAAGAAACATAAAACGTAACAATACGCCTGTAATCCCCGAAGAAGTAGGCAGAGGAATGTAGAACATTCGCACGTTTCACCAGTTAGGTTTACGTCCCACTATCGAATAGGTGGTGAGCCTATTGCCATTCATCGGGCACATATCCAGACTCCAAGCCACTACTAGAAAATCTAAACTTGAAAATATTAGTGGTGCCCGACCCGGGAATCGAACCCAGGACCTCCCGATCGGCGGTCGCACTTGCAACCAACACGACCAACGAGCCAATCAAGAAACATACATTCGTACATAGGAAACCACACGTGTCCCGGTTTCACAGCCCCTCTCCTTCAACGCTACATGTGCTAGCCATGAAAACGCTGACAAGTGAACTTTTGAAATATTTTATACACTTTTTACGAGTTCGTTGTCTTTGTTCTATAAACAACCGAGCACTGTTTTCTGGTGCGAACTAAAAAAGGGATTAACTATGTAAGGTTTCCCTCTGTTGTCCGGAACGCTCGTAAAGAATATACACAGGCACTAAATAATTTAGGATCATTGACTACTAAGCGGTGACGTATAAAAGAAGTAGGTACAATAAATTAGTGAATTGAAGAAGTATAATAATGTCTCGCTCGCTCTATTTGCTCGCCCCAAACCGTTTCTGGTGCGGTTCTATATATAATGAAATGTTTATTAGTGGAAACTTCGCTGATTTCTGTATTTAATTTATGTTTTTTTTTATGTACATGAATATTGTATGATTCCCAAGTAAAATAAAATAAAAAATAACAAAAAAATCACAGGACGTCGCGGCCAGCTGATCCGAAAGCTAGCATCAATAGAGCTTTTGTTATGGTAAGCAGACGGCTGATAAATTATTTAGGTATATAGGTACATATAAATATACACTTTCATCGAAATTTTTTACACCCAGACACAGAACAAACTATTTTGCTCTTCGAAGAAAAAATTATCACGGGTGGGAATCGAATCGACAACCCCTTATTCAGCAGGCAAGTTCGGTAATCGCTAGACCAACGTACCAGTCCAGTATAAAATTATGACCATATCAGGCATTTTGTCATCTATAAACAGGTTATCAACCGCATTTAAGTACTTTGTACCTTTAAGTACGTTTTTAGGCCAAAATTGGATAAAGTTGTCTTCATTTAATGAGAAGGATGAACATATAACAAGAACTGACCACGTTGTTCCATTGCGGGTTAACGAATTTCAGCCGTTATGAAGAACAATATGGAGAATTAATTGACATACAGGTTTGATTACGAAATTATTTTTCACTGTTTCAACGTGTGATATTGAATCTAAAAAAACATTATTACGGCAAAGTAAAATATTATTAAAGAATTCACTAAATGCGGGCACAGTATAGACACAGTTTAATTTACTATTCAGGCTTCGAAAATTTTCAAAGGACGTTGGTTCGATTTATAAATAGGAGTAATTCCTTGATCTCTAGTCATGCGGTGACATAACGATTGTCTTGAAGAAGTCTTGAGAAACATTAAATTAAAATACTGACTGAGTAACTTCGCTACAATAAGGATGTTTTCAATGACACTTCTATTTTATTACTATGTCTTTAACAGTTATGTGAGACTTGTAATTGAATTTAAATTACTTTAAAATAAAACACACTGGGAGTGTAAAGCACATCCCTTTCTACATTTTCGAGGATTACATGCGTGATGTTACGTTAAAATCAAATAAATGACGGTACAAACAATTAATACAATAATAGAGGCAAAATAAAATTAATTTAAGAAGCCCTGCCCACTAAGTAATATAAAATACTTTGAAAATCAAGAATTTATTATTATCGATGAATTATTACTATTATATGTCACATAGTGGCAAACGTAGTGCATCGTTTATGAATAGAAAGCTTTATTGACTATCATAAAATACGAGCACGGTAAATAAAATAAATATTATTATTATTGTTATCATTATATGCAAAATAGTTACAAATGCATCGCATCGTTTATGAATATGAGCTAAATTCACTAGGCCATTTAGCTTATTGAACGAATATATGTATAAAACAGGGGCGCTAGAGATCTGTGGCCCGTCTCCGTACAAATTAACCTCAATTGAGTATCCCGAGGAGGCGCTCCGCTGATTGAACGCTATATTCATACTGCAAGTAAATGCTCGCGTCTTCCGCTTATACACATTATTTATATATAAAACACAGTTCGAATGTGGTTACATTTAAATATGGATAAGGATTTAGTAGTTTTGCACTTTGTGTTCTTCGCCTACCCCGTATGGGACCTGGTCTGATGACGTAATATTACTATTTATAAAATATAATACCTATTCGTGTATAATTACATAACTATATATAATATTACCCTCGGGCCAACAGAAATAGTGATTGAATGCATAGCATGATGCAATAAATTGTGTATACGATTTAAATATTGATGATGTAGACACTTCTTCTCTTACAATAGTAACATTTTCGTACTTTTCTTACAGTCGCTAAGAGACAAAGACAGATAAAAATGAAAAAAATAAGTTGATAACACAAGGTACGTAAGGTGTGTCACTTAATGAACATTGCACATGATAAGGACAAAAACTATCGTCTTATCATAGATATTCCACTTCTATATCATTTGAGTGATGATAAGCCTAGCCCGCATGAATTCATAAACGACAAAATGTTAGCGACACAACGAGACTGAAGTTAAATAGAGAATCACTATTTTGAATTTGTACAAGTTGTGGCAGACCCAAGCCGCAAATGAACCGTGGATAATGGGAAAGGGGCCTAACGCAACGAGTATTCGATATGCGGTTAATATGAAAGCAGCCTATTTACAATTTCTATATCACTGAACACCGGCCTATAAATCATTCCGTCGAACAATTATATACTTGTATTTAATTACTAAAATTGACATATGCAATATAACCGGCGTGTATAAAGATAACGATGAACTTGAGAAGAAGCACTGACGGAAACATTTAGCATTCGGTGCTCTCTTCCTACCCCGTAACGGACCTGGCACAATTTTATAGTAATAATAAGCCTGGCATAGATCACTAATAATTAGAGGGATTATTGGTACGGTACATACGGCCGCAGAGTTACGCAAATAGCGAGAGAATGGATATCATTCCTGCGGCGATGTCTCGTACAGAATAACCACAAGTAAACAGTACCACTTGCTTCTCAATGTCCATAGCAATGCAGCGAGATTAAAAAGTCCAATATAACACACTAACCTTCGACAAACAACGTCAAAAGGTCGCCTTTAAAGGAAACTGAGAATATAAATTACACAGCTACATTATCTATTGACGCTTTATCGCAGAATGTCTTCCTTAAAAAAATACTTCAGCGCTATGGTCACACACGATTTCTGCATACATTTATCGTTAGAGCATAAAGAAGATTGTACTTGTATAAATCAGTGAAGGAAAACAATAGGATTTGATAGTAATTAGGTGGAATAGACGTAAAGGAAAGTTTTATGAATCGTGGAATTGATTTAAAAATTTATATTCACCAAGAAATTTTGTTACTACAAACACATCAAAAGCGACAAAGTAAGCTGCGATCAAACATATGACCCCAAATAAAACCAGATACACTCGTAAACATATTTTAGTAGACTTGCTTTTGATGTTTACTTTTAAAATTAGTCCGTCTCCTCAGTTTTTGCGAATCGTTTAACTTATATACCTACATAATGTATTTGAAATGTTGTATATCAAATATAACTTCTCATCATTTAACGTTACAAAATGCCTCTGATCGTACGAAATTTGGGAGATCTCATTTCATATTCCGTTATAATTGAGATTTCTTGATGGTTTTTAGACATTTTTAAAATTATTATGAAGCGTGCATAATATACTTAACAATGAAGATCCAATGAAATAGAAGTATTAAAAGTAATGTGGGAGAAAATAATTAAAGGTGGCTTTCCACGTCTGGGAAAGTGCTTAACTTATTGAACAATACTTATGACATGTCTGACTGGTTAATCTAAAAAGCTGCCTTCCTTTACTTAACAATAAATGCAGCATAATAAGAAAGATTGAATAAGGTCCGGGACTGCAGAATGGACTATGGGGCCCTTGCACTCGTAAAAAAGGGGAATTGGTACCTGCTCCTTATAGAAAGGAAACAAACGTTCCGTGTTACGATATTCAAAGATCAAGTTTAAACTTTCCAACTACCTATTACTTGGTCCAATAAATTTATTATCAATTGTCCGGAAAATTAATTATCAAGTGCCATATTAAACAAACAATACGATGCGAAAGCGAAAATAATAAAATACAATATCGTATAATATCTCAGAAACAAGCATTAACTGTGTTCTTGTCTTAAACTTCAGTAGGTACGTATAGTTTACCAAAAAAAATTTAAAACAAACAAACAACTCCTATATTCCTAAGCAACGAACAACAAACATAATAATCAAACATGTCGTGCTCTTATGAAGCTCCGAAGAGAATAATATAACAACGCTTCATAAACAGTAAGTACCAAGTGCCGTTTGTAAGCTTGAGGACACATAATTTCACTGACACTCTAGAACTAGTCACATTTATCACAATTGAATTCACTACGAACAGTTTACAAGTGTTTGTTTATTATAAGCGTAGAAACGCACACGATTGGCGCGAGCGACGCGCGTGCGTCCGCCTTGCGTCGAGTCTCAATACATACTGTCTGTAGTGTACTGTACAGCATAACCATACTGGTTCCAATGATGTAGTGGACGATAGTGAACGACTACATTACGTACTGAGTCACGGTGCCCGACGCTACCCGGACCGATCGCTGATCAAAGCGAAATGCTCTATTGATTTCATAAGAATCGGTTAGCTATTGGGGTGCCTGTTGATAGACAGTGTTGCCTATTGAACCAATTTGTAAATAAAAGATCATTCGGCGAATAATAGGTAATCGAATATTGAGTATTGAATTGATTGATTATATACACAATGAATACAATAGTTGAGTTATATCAGACCAATTATTGTGGACGAAAAGCTCGGAATAGTATACAAAATTTAATTAAAGATAATGAAGATACGAGCGGCTACGTGATATAAAAGGCGTGCTGCGCACATTATCATATCCGAGACACTTGTTGCGCAAGTGAGGCGGGCACTTTTAGAGGATTTATGGGCCACGGGTTCGAGTTACACTTGATAACGTCTGCGCACACGCCGCGCAAACAGTGCACGACCAACGTTTTGTTTGAGCGCCGCAAACACGACAGTTTATTAGAGACACAAAACAATGTAGGCTATCGCGCTTTTATAGTTCGCGGCTACGGGACAATAAGCGGATTGGAAAAAAGACGCGTGAACAAATTTGAACAATGCTAATTTATTCAATTACTAGCGGTCGGCTCCGGCTTCGTACGGGTATTTTATAAAAATTTCAAAAATTATAAATTTTACCACACACACACACACACACACACTTCTTTTTACTTCGAAGATTACTAAGAAAATGTACCTACATCACAAAGAAAGTTTTTTGTGATTTTTTTTTGTTATTTTTTTATTTATTTTTTACCCTATGTTCATTAGGGATAATGTAGGATTCTAATAGTGAAAGAATTTTTCAAATCGGTCGAGTAGTTTCAAAGCTTATTCAATGCAAACAAACAATCCAATCTTTCCTCTTTATATTGTTAGTTTATATGTACCTGCTTAATTCACGTATGTTTTTGTGGCAGGCCGACTAGGTTTGGACCTATCCAAAGTCTTTCTTCTGAGTTTCGGGCGATCGCAGTTTTGCTTTTGTCATACAATATCCAACATCAATGGCATATAAGAATTATTTATTCAAATATACCAGTTTTAAGCGAAAATTGTATTACTAGCGCCTTGAATCATCAGGGGTACAAATATATTATGTAGTAGGTAACACTTAATAAACATGACAAGCAATTGAGTCAGTTCCCGGCAATACAGGCTGGGGAACAGTGATCCTTTGTTACTTTTGGAATAGTGCCAGCATTTGATTGCGATTATAAACACTGCCAAATACTGCTGTTAAACCTCTATGTAAAGCTTGTTGTTTGCGACTCAAGAATAAACTGGTACAACGTCTGTGAATCTTGCAAATGTAGTTTGATATGAATGTTATTTAGTGTAGAAAAAAATTAAGACTTCAATAACAAGAACGGTAATTTCTATATAAACGATGGAATTACATATCAAATTAAAAATAACATAATATGGCGCACAATTAAACAGACTACTCCTTTATAACTGCCTGTTATTAATTTCAGATACCTACTTAGTTTTACGTAAAAAAAAACGTTTTACGAAAATGTTATTATGTTTTTGAGCATATAGATTTAATCAATAAAATAAAAAAAACTGCCTC
>DWDU01000473.1:0-18807 GCA_018245575.1 Jemadia suekentonmiller | reverse complement strand
TAATAATGGTAAATACAAAATAAATTAATGAGTACGTGGTGTGAACATCGAATAATAAGATTTTTCTATTTGTGTTGTGATACGTGTTATAATCGCATATTATAGAATTACAGTACACTCTTTTAAATAGACATTAATTGGACACAGATATCGATCTGAAACAGCTTTGAGAGACGGCAAAATGAGTTCAATATTGATATTTCTTCAGAAGTGGATTATCTAATAAAGAATTGGTTATTTCGGCACAGATCGGCATAGCCAGTCCCAAGATGAGCAATTTCGCACACTGGAGATCGCACACACATCGCTGGAGGACGGCGGGGTGTACGAGGCCATGGCGCGGAACAGCAGCGGCGCCGTAAGCTGCCGGTGCAACCTCGTCGTCGACAAGGGCATCCGCGCGTACGTCGCTCCGGAATTCTGCTGCGGCCTCGAACCACTTTACCGTCTATGTGAAGGTTAGTATCATGTGCAATAGTTATTATGTGTATTACTCGAGTAAAAACGTCACTGTACCGACTGTTACTATACATAAAATGAATTTTTTAACTGAATCCAGACTTTCGGTTATTATATATTGTGTTTTTAGTAAGCTACATTCGCTTACTACATTATGTAAGTTTTCTTTTAAGCAAGATTACTAAGCTGAGGGGTATAAAAATGGGCACGCTTTGAGGGTTTGGACTTGTAGAATCAAAAGCAGATGAAAGAATGATAAAACAAAATAAGTAAAACGCGAATGTCGATGGATGCAGGTACCGAAGGAGACCAGGCCCTATTAGATATATCTTGACCAAACGAATCAGATGTACTGTCTGATGGGGGATTTTGAGTCTCTAGCCGCGCCTGTTTTAAGACAATGATGAATGTACAAGAAGTACGCCACCTCTCGAAGGATAGAGATATTTGGCACTCCGTGCTCTCTATCTATCACATTAGGGAGTTGGCGTGATGGTATTGTTTAAAGCTATTGTTTTGACCAAAATATTCCTTTCTTTGTTTCAATAATCCAATATATGAATAATGTTGACTCGAGTACCGTACAAAATAATGTTATTTTTTGTGTCTAATCATCATTTCCAGGCGAAGAGCTTAGAATTTCGGCAATGGTAGAGGCCTACCCATCAGTTGGAGTCACGTGGTATCGTGACGGAGTACGTCTTAGACCAAGCAGACGCGCCATTATGACTTTGGACCACGATGGCCAAATAGAGCTAGCTCTAGCCAGTGTGACGTTAAGAGACGCGGGCGTGTATACATGTACAGCCTCCAATGAAGTAGGTCTAGCATCTACGTCTGGGAAGGTCGAGGTCATAGCGGGAGACCATACGGAAGCGAAGTCAATTACGCCTCCTATAGTAATCAGTCCAGATGTTCCGTGAGTTGTGAAATTACTTTATACAAAAATATTTAAATACCATTAAGCACATCAAGAAGGGGCATGAAAACGTACATCGTATTATGTTAACACAAATATTAATCCAACATTTATACATACCTAGTACCTAAATATTATACATGTAATAGTATTACAATCATAATTACGAATATACCTGTTATGGTATGAAATACGTTAAATAAGTAATTTAAACATAGTCATTATAAGGGCCAAATAAGTTTAATTGTTAGCAACCTTTTACATTTATTAAAGCTACATTTAAATATTAGCTGCGGGCTATTTTAGTGCTTTAATATAATAATAAAAGGACTTTTCTTGCAGGTACTCTAAACAGCCAATGTTTATAAGAAAGCCCAGGTCGAGCGAAGCTCGAGAAGGCGACACTGTCATCATAGAGTGTGAGGTGATTGGGGATCCCAAACCAGATGTCTACTGGCTTAGAGACTTCTTGAAGGTAAATATTGTATAATATGTTTCAAATTGGATTTAAAATTGATAATATATGCAGATATGCATATCTATAATATAGTTCAGGTAGGTCCATATGCACATTTTTTTGTAACGGAGTTTCAATATTAAATAATTATAATGATTTATTAATAATATATATATGCAAATGCCAAATATTAATCGTTTGGCTCGGTTGCATATAAGAAAGTTGGTCAAGTCTTTTCTTCACCGACACTGTAAAGCTTGAAAACAACAGTGTTCAATGAGTGCGTCCTACCTGTTATGATATATGGAGCCGAGATGTGAACACTCACACTCACAGAATGGTCCAAGAATTTAAGGTTGTTCATAAAGATACGGGGAGGGCTAAGCTAGGAGTCTCTCTGAAGTATCGAATCAGAAACGAGACGATCTGATAGAGCACCGAAGTTATCGATATAGCTCAAAGGATTAGCGAAATGGAGTGGTAGTGGGCTGGTCACATCTGTCGCAGAACCGATAACCAATCGAGTAGACGTGTTCTATAATGGAAACCACGGCTTGGCAAGCATAGAGTACTAACCTCTTCAGTTAGGTGGAACGATGATATACGCAAAGAGGCTGGCAGAGGTTGGATGCGAAGGTGTAAAAATCGACCTCAGTACCATACTATTGAAAAGGCCTATGTCCAGTAGTGGACGGGAATATGGTGATAATGATGATGATGCCAAATATCTTACGGGTAGACAGGAAGATCCGAGTGTCAAATATCTCTATCTTTGCAGAATTCCTGTGCATCTTCACATTCATCACTCTCTTCATTAATATTTAATCTTCTTTACCTTCTCAGCCGGACTACTATCGCGATGCGAAGCACTTTAGGCGCGTGGGTGGCGGACCGGAATATCGGTTCGAGATCCCTCACGCCAAGCTGGATTACACCGGAACATACTCAGTGGTGGCGCGCAACGCACACGGTGAAGCTAAAGCGATTATATCGTTGCAGATCCTGGCCAAGGGTAAGGACGTCGACGCAGAACTGTTTTTTGTGTGCACGTAGACTTCACTTTGGCCAGACAAGTCAAATTCTTTTGAATTGTAGGCGTCAAATTAACTAGTAAGCATTTAGTCGCCTGACGACTCGTTATGCAGTCGAAATCGACATAGTTGACTATTAATAGCTACATTTACAAGGGTTTTGCGCGACTCTCAAATTATTTCTCATTTCTCAACCTTGAACATAATAGACGAGATAACAAATTGTTTGTGTCCCTTTGGCATCCTGAAAGCCAAAACGAGTTAGTCAACCCTCTCATTGAACTACTTTGGGCGAAGTCGTTTAGCAAAGAAACTAGATCTAAATTAGTCAATGGCATGAAAATAGTTTTAATTAATATGATAATCATTAGAAGACAAAATACAACGTGTGTTTGTAGATGTAGTAATACAACGAAACGGCAAGAGTAGTTTCTTACAAGAGGATATTACATCAATGACCGTAACAAGTAATGACAACTGTTTAGTTCACTATTCGTAGACCAAATAATCAGTTGTTTTTTATTCACTTAGATCATACCTTGAATTATTGACTGCTTGTTACAGATATCACCGCTAGCGATGATGTCCATAACATAAGATATGGGTGAGTGAATAGTTATCAATTTTATAGTTTATTCAGCAGTAAGACCCATAAAATCACAAGTTGTACCTTCGTGAAGTTTGATAATTTCTGAATTGTTCCATATCCCTCGAGACTATCTTGTTGATGCAGTCGTTGCAAGCGCAATTGTTTGGCGGGAGATCTTGGGCTGGATCCTCAAGTCTCTCGCCTGCTACTGGGTATTTCTTACTTGAACTTCCTGCTAGTAGCACTGAGTCCAGATTTGGGCTTGGTATAGGCCTATAGACTCGACCCCTAGTCCATAGCATAACAGATAACTGGAAGCGTGGGAGTGAAATATGTATATTGTTAACAATGTTATGCTTACCTCTTCTGTGAAGTACAGGCGTGATGTTGTGTTTTCCATATCTTTTTACTGCATTTTCGTTACAGACGTGTGGACGTTATCCCCCGCTTCGACAAACAACTTACGGATCTATTGTGTTACGATGGAGACGCGATAGAGTTCGAATGCAGAGTTTCCGGAGATCCTGAGCCTTACATCAAGTGGCTCCATTACAATGAGGTAATTTAGAACTTATTCAATTTAGTCTATAATACTTAATTTTTTCATATTAAAAAATTGAAGCGATTACAGCTTCCGCGGAAATTTATCTTAGCAGAAACTTTTGCTTCGATCGCAACTTACGTTTTGAACTATGTCCATTTGTGGGTTATTTAATGTCATTGTACGCCATTTTTTTGTTTGATACAGTTACACCGTGTCTAGCTATCTAATATTAATTATACACCCCGTTAACTATTTAGTAATAAAAACCCTTAGAAGACGTACATGTATGTGTTTATGTATTAATTGTAGGTCGTCCGCGACTGTCCCGACTTTCAATCATCTTACGAAGAAGGTACCGCCAGGCTAAAGATTAAGCAAGTCACCGCCGAAGACGAAGGCACGTATACTTGCGAGGCCACCAATAGCCTCGGGAAAGCTAAGTCGAGTGCCTGCCTCGTTGTGTACCGTAAGTTTTGTTTTCATAATAAGTTGCATATAATGTCTAACAAAGAGAAAAATTGTTCATAGTTTGGTGGTGTATCTGAATATTTTGGAGTTGCTGCGTGCAAGGTCATTTTAAAGTACGTTCGGTTCATGCAGCACCCGGCGAGCCGAACACGCTGAGCCAGCGACTGCGAAGGCCGCCCGCGTTGCTGTCCGCCGCCAGCACGCCGCGCTCCACGCCGCGCACCACTCCTGCGCGCTCCCTCTCTCGCACTCCAGGTACGCTCTCTCTTGCACACATCCCACTGTAGCACCGTCTCCAACATGCATGTTTTTCTACTTACCTGTTAATATACATAAATAAATCACAATGTCCTTTGTCATTTTTTGGTACACAAAATCACTATCGATTTCAAGTCTGTGATGAGAGTTTATATTATACTTTCATATAAAATGTGTAAATATTGACCCATATATTCCAACAATAAGTTCAAGTGAATTATTTGTTGACGTGTCACGTGACTTTGCCATTGTTTTATTAACATAATTGACGGATATTTGGACATACGGACGGCGGTAAAGTATTGAAATAGAAAAGAAGCTTCACCCAGCAGTAAATTCATCAGATTTCCCCACAAACCGTTATTGTATCACTATTTAAGATATACATTTATGTTGGTATACAGGGCCAGACACGCGACGCCTCTGCAGTCCAAGTCGAGAAGTAGCTCCCAAGTTTTACACGTACCCCTTCAATAAAGTGGTAGAGGAAGGGGAAAGTGTCATATTTAAATGTGCCGTGAAAGGTCTGCCAAGCCCGTGGGCAACCTGGGACAAGGACGGCATTGTCATTACCCCAACTTCACGAATTACCATACGGGAAAAGGATGAAATTCTTCGAATATTGGAGATAGAAGAAGTCACCATCGAAGACGTAGGTCTATACAGGATAACTTTGGAGAACGATTACGGCAGAGCGGAGGCTTCGGCGAGGCTTGAAGTGATAACACACAAGGGGAAGTTTTACGGCGGCATTCGATCCTGCAGCGCCTCTCCCAGGAGAACTCTCTACCGAAGGCGCACGCCTTCTACGTCGAGACAAGACTGATTTCAAAAAACAATATTGGAACAAGGCCGTAAAACGACTTGTATGCCGGATTTGAAAATCGAACATCTAAGTGATAGGGATGTAGCTGGGGGCAACAAAGTTATATACAATTTAATAATGTAAGTAATGTGACCCTGAGCGTTATCGATGGCGATGCGATTTGGGGTACCCTAATAAAAAGTGGCCAAGCGAACGAATATTTAACTGCTGCGCCATCAATTTATAGTTTTTATTGCTGTATTATAGCGCTGCCTAGCACCAGTGATAATATTGTAGACTTTCGTGGGCATGGCCAATACGCCGCTGTTCATATACTTACGTGAACCAGAAAGTTGCAAAAATACTGAAGTTTCAAATTTAGATCAGCCGAGCTTAGTTACGAAATTGCGATATTAAATTACGAAATTGGCACTATAACACAATATTTATGTACATGTATGCGATTGAACTGAAATTTCTTATTTTTGCTATAAACTATTGTATATTATTTTCAGATTATGTAAACCAAGGAAGCAGCTATTAGTCTGAGAACAATATTATATTTTGTTTTTGTTCGACCCTAATTTATTTCTATGCATTTTATCTATCAGGTTATTTAAGTTTTTGTAGTGATTTGGAATCCACTGGAATCGTTTTAATTAATTAATTCCTATGTGCAAATAAATGTTTTTTATCTTTTTATTGTTAGACTCATCTTGATTACCGGCATTTAATTTGAGTGTTGAAATTACAATTCAAGTTTCTTAGTGGCTTTCCATAATTTATTGTTTGTTACAAATATGGTTTTAGTATACTGAAATCTTAAGTGAAAGTTGAGATAATGTAAGACTATGTATTAGCAAGCTGTTACTCTTTGTGCAATAAACTTCTCTGATTTCGAAATGTTACCTACATATCGAGCGCTTATGTTAGTTGTCGGTAATAAAGTCTAAACTTTATTTATGTAATTTTATATATTTATATTTGCTTCACCTCGCTATTTAATGTTACACATAGATATAGCATGTATAATGATACTTACGACAAGCAATCTCATTGGCAGGATAATGTTCTGTAAAATGGCGTCCAGGTAGGTGTAGGTACTTATATTTATGTGTGTATGATATGATAGAAGTAGACGTATTTATTCAAGTATGTCTGTTGATATAGAAAAATAAAATTAGAATTTTAAAACAAGTTTGACTTTTAGTTTAGTAGTGTGATCAAAAAGGAATCATTCTAGTTCTTATAATATTTTCAACTTTGCGATCTTCAATTTACAAAATTCGGTACAGTTACATTATTACATCGGAGTGGTTCATTCAACACATTTTTGTATTTGTCTTTTCGTAAAGTTTCCATAGTTAATAAAAGCAGCCAGCAGCCTATAAGGTGTCCTCAAAAATTAACTACTTGGCCATTTCTTTTGATCAATATGATAGTAATAAAGCGTGAACAAGAAAAGTAATGGGTCCTGATCTAGCTTGTCTTTCCTATACACTAATGCATAGTGTGAAGAGTAAAGATCGGCTGGATGTCATGTTTCGACTATGTTAATATTTGTTACCGACCGTTCTAGAGGAACGAAGAACACATCCCGAGTAATGAAATACAGCTTGCGATTATTTTCATGCAGTTTTATTATTTCACATCGAAGAAACTATGTACTATATGATTATTTGTTATACTCACATCAAAATTCTTAATTTATTTTCATTTTCTTATACTCGTAGATTAACATTCACAAAAATTATCCAAAACAAATTTAGCGGAATATTAAAAGTCAATAATTTTAAACAACTTTTAACGTGGACTTCAAATTATTGTTATTAACATTAGAATGTTCAAAGTTATTTTGTGAAATATACATACATTATAATTGAATTTTTAATGAAACGAAATTAATACAAATGAAACGAATAAAAGAAAGTGGAAACGGCTAGTCAAAGACCATAGTTTTTCAATTAAAAAAAAAAAATCGTTTCGCGATCTTCTTGCATAATTTTAATATAAACTTCCTGATGCCATGCCCAACCCCGCTAGGATGCGTGGTCTGTATGACCCCCTGCGACATACCGAGTGGCGATGTTTTAATAGACCCTACGTGTGTACCACTGGGCACTTATCTTATGTTCTTGCTAGTCACTATTTAACTTTTGTATTTATACAGGTATGTTATAGTCCAGTAGTCTACCCTGTACGTGCAGAGAGCGGCCAAACATTAATCTAAATAAAAAATCGTCCCTCATTAATCAGCTAAATGGTAATCATAATCCCCGAGGTTGCGGCCAGCAGATTCAGCCGTGCCTCGGAAGGCTGAGCTACAGGTGCCGCCAACAACCGATCGCAAGCGTCTCGTTTGTTTTATAGTAGGGTGCGTCTCCGGCTATGAGGCTGGCTTCGGTTCCTAAGGTAGAACTTAATACCCCATAATATGGGGCCCATATACCCGAAATATCATTGTATTTTAGCGAAATATTAACGACGTTCCAAATAATAACAATAAACCAATAATTTAAAAAAATCTCCCCGGAAATAATTTAAGTTCGATTAAATTAATGGCATAATAATTGGACGTCAATGATGACTGAATTGATGTAGTCTGTTTTGATAATAAAAAAAACGATTAAAATGGCCAGCAAGATTACAGAAATATTCCGTTAAATTTGCCTAAAAGTACAATTGACTTAAGCTTACCGATTTTTAATAACGTGAAATTACTGATAGTTTGCAATTTTTTGCCATTTGTATACGTTTGAAGATATTCCTTATTTTTCTGACGTACTTTTACACATAACAATGACGGAAAAAACAATTTATTGTTTGAATTTATTGCACCAGAATTATGGCTCCTATATATATAGGATTTTTTTATTAAATGTCAATGTCAAAGTGGTGCAATATTTTTTTTTCAATTTTATCTGAGCAATATTTTTTCAGTTTAAAATCCATTCCAAACACGATGACATTAATATATTCTACAGTTAGATAAACGTTAATAAAAGTCGAAGAAATGTTTAGGTTTCTCTACTGTGTAACACTTACTTTGTGTACTTGTCTATCGCTGTAACACAGTGTTTTTATTGTTTTGTTCTATTTTACAGAAATAAATATAATCTCTGGCAGACTGTAATAAGACATACCTCAACTTGTTCTCAATAGAAGCGAGTCATTAAATACGAAGCCTACTAGGTAAAAGTGAGAAAGCCACAGTACAGAACATTTAAGTATGTTCCACACTACCTACTACTTCTGTAACATACATTCACTTGCAAAATACAATGTAATATTGTGATTAATATATCGGTTCTCCGACCACTACTAACAATAATCTTCTAAGACATAAAACACTTTTACAAAGACAAATATAATATGACTACGAGTTTTTGAAGTTATACTTCTTTTAGCGTATTCGGGAAAAATGATGAGAGTAAATTATTACGTTGCGCGCGCACACCGTCACGAAAACCCGACACCATGAAATTAACTGGTCAATATTTTAGTTTTCATATGACTCAAAGAAGTATAACTTCTTACGTGCGTACATAAGTGCGTACACACACGTTTTTTTAAACATAGATTATACTACTGGTGATTAATATTAGCAACATTACAATATCAGTAAAGTAAACAATAACACGAAAATGGTGCAATATTCATCCGACAGCTACTTCACAGTAGATTATCATTATACTTCAAGGAGACATCAATAATTTAAAACACCTATTTCTAAAACACGGTATTTAGATATTTCTTATTTCTCTAGAACTTCAGAAAACAGTTTGGAATTTTTTTACTTAGGTATCAAGAAATATATTCACGCATTTTATTAAAACTAAAGATTTTTCTTACTGACATTACTGACTGATACTATTTTAATGAGAAAAAGCATTATTATGTAAATTAAGTATTGTTCTTTAAATTTCATAACATTAAAAAAAAATATAATTATATGTAGATTGTAAGATTAAAAAATATTGGTACTTTTCCAAAGCCAGTTTTTACTTTTATTAAATTTGTTCCAAAGATTAGTAAGTCATTATCGGATGTCATGATTCTTTTATAAAATAATAACATCAAATACATTTCCCAAAATACACTATTGTAATCACGTTCCACGAGACATTGATTGTATCTTTTTGATCACATAATAGCAGTAAAATCGTTAAAAATGTTAGACAGCTTCTTATTTTTAAAAAATACGGGAAGGAAACATTTATTTTTTAGCACTACACACTAAAGCACTAAAAAATTGATTATGAATTGATAGTTATCATTAAAAACGCGGTTTAAGTAATTATGGTAGATTAATACATATATTATGTCCAATAGCTTGTAATTAATGTTATTGAACAAAAAAACTATTTATGGCACTTCATATTTAAAAGTGGCCTAATCAAATTTTATTAATTTAAGTGTGAGATGTGCAAGGTTTAAGCATGTACTGACATACATAATATATACCTACAAGTGCTCAGATGCGTGACCTACGTGTCACTATACAAATTGTGGACCAATCAAATTTATTGCGGTCCCTTTTAATATATTCAATATATTCACGAAGTTTTTAGGCTTCATTGTAAATGTTTAAAGGATAAATATAACACGCCTTTTATCATACATCTTCGTTGCAGCCGGCCAGTTAAGGCAAGCGTACAATTAATGCTCAAGGAGACGCAGAGAAGGCGAATGTTTTTCGATATACAAATACCCTCCAGGCTTACTTTTTACTCTACTAATATTTATTAATTCCTAAACAATGTGTAAGTACATTGTAATCTATTTTGAAATCAGACACAACCACTAATGGCGGCCGCTGTAATCGTATACGTAATTGAAGTTAATCGCATCGGCGTATTCAAAACAGCTACAGTCCTCAATACACAAATGCTGCATAGTCTCTAAGAAAAGTAGATACCTGCGTGATTATTTTTACAGCAAACGCTTCAATAATAACGGCTAAGCGTTTACGTCGTCATATTCCACCTGATAAAATGCCCATACATTTAGGGTTTCCATAACGCTGAATACGGCTTTGACATTGTTTTAATTTGGCACGGAAAGTTAATTAGGAAGCATAACCGTTACACAAAATAGGAATTAGGAGTGTTCTGTAAGATAAATTAATGTGGAGCTTTACCGCTTGGTTGTGAGTTTTGCCGATGCGGGATGTCACTCTTTGCGGTCCGTCCTTGGGCCTGTTCCGACAGGCTAATATAGGAAAGTAATCTGTTTCAAATTACGTTGACACGATACGTCACTTTACGTACGTATACTTGAAGAGATTGTTGGTGCATATTATTTAAGATCGCTAAGTTATGAAATAACCTAACAACAAATATCTTTAACAAATAGCTGCGAACTATTCTAAGCATTCATTTGTATTCAAACCATGTATCTTATTTTATAAGCCTCGTCTTTGAGGTCGTCTCATATAGTTTACGAGTATATTAGTATAATATGCTATAATATATATGTATTAAAGCAAATAACAATAGATGGTATGCTAGCTATAATATACGTCTATGCCGTCATAATCTGTGCAATATGTGTTGTTATATTGAGATGTGTCTTGCTATATATGTTCATATAATTTTGACGACGAGATATAAATTATAGCTACGTGTGCGGCCGCTTGAGAGTTTCTATTAAAAATAATATAAACATTATATGCCTTGCTATAACATATAGCTCCGTCCGTGACGGTCTTTATAGTGACTGAAATTTTTCGAGAGTACAAGCAACAATACTGTATTTTAAGATAGTTTATATAGGCTTATCATAAATTTTATTTATTTAATTATGTTACGACTACTTGTGCCTACATAAAATAATATTTTACACTTGGAAATGAATTAGGAAGGCGTTAAATGTTAACAGCCGACAGAAATGAAGAAAAGAAACGAGGTGATTAACAAGTTTCGCTTGTGCCGCTTTGTTATACAAGCTGTATAGACGAAGACCAAGCACATCGCCGACTCTTTGCTCAGTAGATAAAACACAAAGGACGGGAGGTTACACTTATAACGGCGCGCACTGCACATTCGCTACTGTCAAATTCGCCGGCGCAGTCTTAGTCACGTCTAGCACTCTCCATACTGCTCTTAATTGCATCATCTCGCCGAATTGCTTGTATTTCTAATTATGAGAGCTAAACAGTGATTACCAACAGCTGGCTATTCTATTCCTTTTGCATATTGAATAGCTGTTAGTTTAAATTACAGAAGATTATGAGCAAGTGGGCATTTTCAATCTATCATTCAATTGCAACCAACATAATAGATCCAAGTTCCAGGGAGCACTTCATTTTCTAGCAAGACCTAAAAGCAAATATGTTTTTGTTACGTGAATTAATCTAACATAAGTCTATTTAATGTACTTTTTATTAATATATTTGTTTGTTTACATTAAGTAATATAACTGAATTTAAATATGTGAGACAATAAATACCTACTTAAGTACTCGTGATAAAAAATAATAAAATTTTATCATGCAAATGCATATACTTTCAATGTTACATGTTTTATAGAGTTTCATAACATGTGTCTTAATATCAACATCAACAAAAGCTTAACATCTTACGTGTTTATGGTGATCGTGAAGTTGGTAACAAAGCAAGCGGGCCACACTAACGAGGTGCTGCGGATGGAACAGAGCGCCGTTGAGCCGCCCATCCGATCGCCACTCTTATTACACTTCTTAAAATCTGAAATAATTATATACGTCAATTATATAAATCAGTTTCGATGGTAGGTTTGAGGATGTTAGCTGACACAGAAACCCTAATTGGCTCAAAATAAGAGAAGTCGGTTAGTAAGACACATAACATTAGAAAAGTTGTAACTGTAACACAATAAGACACAGAAAATAGAATGTTGGAACTATATTACATAAAATAAAATGCATTGCAGGTTATTAATAGTAAAACGAGAATGAATGATTCGTATGGTTTACGAAAAGATTTCAAAAATTATAACTGTGATTATGAATTGTGGTAATATATTATGAGTGGTTATTATACTATATTTTACTAAACACGTACCCTCCATTTTCTTCTGAAATACATGCGTGAGTCATTTTCAGTTACTTGGAAAAGTATCGGCCACGGAATATCCTCATTTGGTCCTAGTGTAATCCACTCGTCCCATAACGCCTTTTGAGCGGTCATTCTATCACGCGGTCTCTTCACAAGCAGACCGCATATAAATGTTTTCGCCCGTGAAGATATTATATTGAATGACTTATCATAAAAGTTGTAATTGGCCTTAAATATTTCACGGCTACGATCCTCCCAAGTGTTTCCAGCGAATGGCATCGTCCGTGACAGCCTGTTGAATATAAAATTAAAACATTGTCATACAATGTCAAATATTTATATAGATATATTACAATTTATAGTAATGGGTTCCACGTAATATAAATTATATATAGTACATTAATTAGTTCCAAGTTTTCAGCAGTAAAGGGGAAAAACTAGTTTCCAATAAACACACTTACAAATCTGCCAAATAGGTACGTGTTGTAACGTATTTCGCAGCTTTTGTTTATTTATGTGCTGTTTTATGATTTTTTCTCTATACTTACAAAAAATATGTCAACACTCCCAAGTTCCACATGTCAGAATACGATCCCAACTGATCACCGCACAGCATTTCCGGGGGAACGTACTCTCGAGTGGGGTAGTTGGTCGCGGGTCGGTCAGACGTCGCGGGTTCGAATTTCGTTACCCCGAAATTGACAAGTTTAATTAGTTTACTGTTAGGGTGTATGCATATAACGTTGTCTGCCGTCACGTGCAAGTGAGTGGTGTTCTCAGAGTAAATGAAATCGAGAGCTTCCAAAATCTGTCGGACATATATAATCACGTCTGTTTCAATCATGCTCTGATATCTTACTCTTTCAACCAGCTCGCCGCCCCAAATACTGAAACATTATTAGTTGATCAGTTCATAATTAGATAATATGGTTACCAATTAAACGTAAAACGTAACATCACGCCTGGAACTTACTATTCCGTGAGAATTAACATTTCATTAGGTTTCTCATTGTTAAAGACGTCTAATAAAGCACTTGTTTTGGGATGATTCAAGTTTTTCATAATAAAGACCTCCCTCTCAACTTCGTGCCATCGGCTTTCTTCTAGGAGTTTCTTAACACCCAGTGTGTTCGTTAGCTTCTTTATAGGTCGAATAATATTGACAATTGCAAAAGTACCTTGCTCGTAACTCTGCGCATTACTTTTTCCATATTCGAAAATTGAATTAATTTGCTTCAAAGTAATCGGTTTACTCAAATATACTTCCGGGGACACTGTAATGAAATATAAAGAAGTTATCAAAGACGCGTAAGAAGTGTTAATAAAAGATAATATGTATTTTACATTCAACTTTGTCGTTTGTAGTTGCCTTTCGGTGAACATAGAGATTATTTACAGAAAGCTACATTTTATACTTCTTACTGAAACTGGCGGTCGAAAACATCATCTTCCTGGAAGCTTTTGTAGTCCTGATACGAAATTTGAAAAGCTGGTCATCTGGAGGTTTCTGAATATCAAACATTGGAGAAGAGGATACACCAATTTTTTTGTAAGTCCCGTCTGACTGGACCAAATCAATGGCATAAAATCCGTATAGTTTATGTCGGGTCCTACAAACAACATATTTATTTAATCATAATCTTGTTTCAAAGTCAAAGTCAAAGTCAAATTTCATTTATTCAAAATTGGTTCTTAACAACACTTTTTGCACATCAAAATGAAACTACGACTGCCTCGGAAAATGCCTCGCTATGGAGAAGAAGCGGCGAAAGAAACTCCATAGGTGTGCCCTAATGTTTCATTCTAATCTTTATTTTTATTGTATAGTAACGAACTTGATATAGAAATATACTCGAAGTTAATAAAATTTTATTAAAGGGCAAATGAAATTTTGAGGATATAAATTAAGTCGTGCCCAAATTAAGAATCATGTTTTCTCTGTAGATTTAAAAACGCCGTCAGTTTGCCAAGAAAATCTGATTCAGAAAATCACATTTGTCTAAGACGTCCTATACATGAATGTTTCATTATGAAACTCTTATGTTCGATAAATAAACTGTGCTCCAAGGCGCGCTAAGGTCCTTTTAATTAGACGGGCTCGGACACCGGAGAGCAGCGCGCTTTCAATAAAATAATTAAAACGTAAAATTATTCAAAATTCTGCCTTCTTCTGCTTCCTGAACCTATCTATTTGAAAGAACCCTTGCAGGTTGCTTTGTCGCGGCGCCTCAGTACACATAGGTTCGCTGTACAAAACTGGGAGGTTTAAAGTCTTGTATGAATCTCGAGCTCTAGTTATCAAAAGATGCTTAAATTAGGTGTGAGTCAACGGGATAAATGAGAACTTTAAACTCTTTGAGTTTACCATTCTACCCTCCAATCTGAAATTTGTCCATTAGGGAGCAGGGTGCCAATGGGCGATTTGTAGACGCCAGCCTTAATGACTTTAGCTAGTTGCCCCTGTTCGTTCGAAACATCGAAGAGCAGCTTGTTGTTGCTTAATCTGTTGAATATAAATAATTAAGTTGTTTCCGCGTTAACGTTTTGTAACAATTACTTTATAAAAAAAGGAGAACTCAGATATTTGCACTTTATGTATGGAAATATGTTGTGATCCTACCACCTTATTAAAGAATGATATTAATTTATTGCAACTCATTACGTTGATCTAAATGTTTGAAACAATTCAAACAAAGTTTCAAAAAGACATTTATAAAATACTTGAACGGTTGGTACGATCCATTAAAAAAACTAATCAGCTTTAAGCACAAAAAACTGTGTCAAACGCCACCAATGTTATCTGATCGATTTTATGTATAGATCGATTTTATATGACCGCCTCGTTGATCGTGTACGTCAGAAGTGCGACTGTCAATCGTGAGGTACTAATTTCGCTTCCCAGGTCGGGCACTATAGATTTTTCTAATTTAGATTTTGTAGTAGTAGTTCGGAGTCTGGATTTGTGCCCTGTGTATGGCAATGGGCTCACCACCTATTCCGTAGTGGGACGGAAACGTAACTGGTGAAACGTGGGAGTGTACTACACTCCTCTGCCTAACTCTTCAAGGATAACAGGCGTGAAATTACGTATCGATTTTCGTTTCATTCAACTAAAAATTTTGATCAAGGTGTTGTTAATAACTGATAAATTATTCATAACTCATGAGCAAAAACCGCAGAAAATTGTAGGGATGGCCTGCAGAGTCAACCATTTGTTTTTTCATTGTATAATAATGTATGTATTGGAAAAGTGCGGCGAGCCCATAACATCTGGTTTATGAATGTGAAATGATTTACTGACCTGCTAAATAGAATTATCATGATTGTCTCCTTACGTGAAGTAGACCAAAGAGACTGATCCTGTTGGATAAGAAAAAAAAAGGTTTGTTATTATTGTACGTGAAGAAAACAACGGATCAGTATGCAGCAGTTACGATTACCTAGTATTGTCAATTAATAGAAAAAGAATTTATACGCAAACATCGCGCATAAGCAAAATGTTATTTTATAATCCTATAAAATCATGTGTTTTAGAAGTTAGCGAACTTTTACTTAATCCAAGCCATAAATACGGAATTTGGTTAGGTATAAAAATTTTCTTTAGGTACTTTTCAACCAAAATACCTTTTTGTATACATTGTTTCATAACAACAATATTTAGGTATAATTTATGGCTACTGCCCTTGTACGAACTGTCGCAGTAAACCCGTAATTATAACGAAAAACGATGAATTAAAGAATTGTGACTAAATTAAAAAAAGACCTAAAGTATATAGTTAGTATGTACTTAAGATTTTTTATAAAAAACCTCTGTATTGGTACACTGATACTTGCTTATTAACATCTATTACCAAAAATTACAATTACGAATGAGTTCTCACCTGTGTCGGGATGGATAATACTACTGCAGTCGAATTGTATACTTTATTGACGGTAATTAAATCATTGTCACTTCTTGCTTTTGCAATGGCTGAAGGTGGCACTACCGCCAAATAAGCGTTTGTACTGCTAAGTAAGATTGAGCTGTGCTGGCTAACAAGCTGTCGTAACTGACAAATGACCTCTCCGGCCATTCCTGGCAGGACATATGGTATGTGTAATACATAATCACTGCCATTGTATATTAGCTGAAAACATAATATGTTCCGTAAACGAATTTTTTTGGATCTGAAGTAATTTATTTATATATTTTTTATCGGACTTACATCATAGCAGGCATAATGAAGGGCGAACTTAATACCTAGTGGCATTCATCACCAGTCAACCCTCGGAGGATGTTAAAAATATAAAAAAAAACAAATAATAATGCTTATAAATAATTGCGATAACAAATAAATGATTTTGTTGATTTCTGATGTACCCAAACAAAAAACATGTCTACATGTAAAATGAAATGACAGACTTCGACCACTGAGAACACATTTCATAAACATTAAGATCTTATAGTACCATTGAGGTCATTTAAGGACTAACATCTTATATCTCATATCATGTACCTTAAATCGTTCATTGCTTGTATCCACTTTATAATGTCCCACTATCCATTGCACGTACGTGTATTTCGCATCCCCAACGTCGAACGTGCAGTGTAGTGTCATACTTTCACCAACACATGACATGGATGAAGTCAGTTTCTTTGTAACTGTGCACAATGGAATTCCATGGCTGTACTCTGTATAATATTTACGGATAAGGATTAATTACAAATTTAATAATTTAAATATAATTATATTGTCACGTCCGGTCCCTTACGTCCTTGCTTTAAATATTTAAAAATAGATATGGGTATAATATTAAAACTGACCTTTAACTGTCAAATTAGTTGATGCTGTTGAAATTACTGAATAAGTTTTGCATTGCAGTTCCAGTGAATATACTCCAGAGTCAGTAGTACGAACATCGAAGAGTTTTAAGCTTATGTATCGGTTATCATACGTTTCACAGATAACTCTGTTGCTGTAATGAACCGGCTCTCCGTTTTTCGACCACAAAATTTTAGTATGTGCGTCGAAATTCGCTTGCCATAGTAACATTATGTCATCCTTGTCGTATACCTGAATAAGGTTACTTGGTTTATCGCAAATGCTTGGCACTATTTCACCCTCCATCCACAAGATACCGTATTTCCATGTCACTTGGACGTCCACGAAGCTGCACAGGTAAGCGTTCTTGTTTGTTTTTGCCACAACTGTGTAAGTTCCCGAATCAGTGAGACGAGTGTCGTTCAGGGATAAGTGAGTCGTCATATTATCATCGTCGTGATTAATTTCGAATCGTGGATGTGCGGAATATATTTCGCTGTCATTTTTATACCACGTGCATTCCGCGACTTTCGTAGAGAATTTCGCTGTTAAATTAAACGGGGTGTTTATCAGTATCTTGCAAGAATGCAAAGGGTAATCCACCCATACTCGTTCTTTGAGAGGTTCGGCAAAGAAAAGTGTTTTGCTCTCTTCGGGGACTGGCGTAACCCATAACTGGCATTCCGAGTTGACATTGCAACTTCTCGATTTTACAGCGAAACAATACGTTCCTTTATCGTCTGTAGTGATCGATGTTATTTTAAGCCCATATAGTGGATAATTGTTGAATATTTCTATTTTATCAGGCTGTGGTTCAAGAGGTACTTTGTTTTTAAACCAGGTATATGTAATAGCATCGGATGTAGCATCAGTTTCATTATTACCCTTTACTTCACATTCAAACAACACTGTTGACCCTTCTTTTTTGATAATCGCAACCGGGAGACATTTAGTAATTACAACCGTTTCCCTTTTTATTTCGAGAATGAGTTCCGGAAAGAATTTAATTAATTCATCTGGAGAAGACATGGCTGCCGTTTTCCCGGAGTGTTTTGAGCTGGAAACGTTGAAAAAAATTTCAACTTATTTAAAATTTGATTCATGTAACGTTATTATTCTGCGTCTATAGGTAGATATATTATACAAATCAGCAATTTGTTTTAATAAGCTATTTATTTATTTTAACTATTATTTATTTATTTTAATCATCATTTATTCATTTCAATAATTTGCAATTATGTATTTTAAAACAATTACATTACTTTATAGGAAATCACTTTGATCGAATATAAGTTTTTTCGAAAATTCGATTTTGTAGTAGTGGCCCGTAGTACGAGTATAGTCTGGATACGTGCCCCGTGCATGGCAATATACTCACCACCTTTTCTATAGCGGGACGAAAACATAACTGGAGAAACATGGGAGTGTGCTACGCTCCT
>DWDU01000472.1:0-18815 GCA_018245575.1 Jemadia suekentonmiller | reverse complement strand
CTGGGCGATAACCATTCAAAGAAGAAAATCGAAAACGTGGCCGCTTGTATTGCTACAGCACCGACTAGCATCCACGAGGCGGTGTCGAAGGGCTCTAAGAAAGCCGTAGGAGAAATGATCCCCGTTCGCTTGGCCACGACGATTGCGACGCCAGTCTCCATGAACGGCACGCTAAAATCCACCACCGCCTCTCGGTCTGAGTTTATAATTAACGATGTTAAAACCTGCAAGAACGAGAAACAGTTAAAATTGTTTATGCAACGTGCGTCATTATTCGGTCTACTATTCAAATTACCATATCCGTTTTCTTGTTGACAAGATCTGCTATCAGACCGTTCCATTTGCCGTGGTACAGGGTACCCCATCTTCCATCTTCGACACGAACAAGTTCATATGTGAACCCGAGGTGTTCAGCCAACTGCTGCAGTAAATCGATACAGAAGCCACTACAGCACTGGTACAGCGAACTATTTCTGTGCGCAGTACCTGCTTCCAGCCTAGGAAAATTGTTACTTTACATTAATCAGGTGGTATACTTATTAAGCAAAAATTTAATTAATAAAGGTTGATACAGCTTATAGATTTTTAGTATTCTATCACATACCCAGCCACCTCTATTTCAGGGGCCACACGGCAGATGACACCTCGGTCCAAGGAGCATCGACCGCTAACGGGATCTGGTGGCGCCAAATTAATATACGGCGGCTCTTCCAAGAACGTGATTCGCATATGGAACTTTTCTGGAACTCCTTGAGGCGGAGTATGCAAGCCTCCAGGCCATACTATATCTTTGATCACTAAACGCTCCTTGGGAAAAGAGTTCCACGTTCCGATTTCTTCCCAAACTACCTATGACATAACGAAATGTTTACTGATGAAATGAGAGAAATATTTTGAATAGGCAATCAATAAATATTTACTTGTTCTCCCAATGTCGGTCGAAGGTTCATAATTTTTAATTCTGCGGCCCTGAGTTCGCCATCGGGCGTGAACTCTATGCCTTGTTTCCCGGGCTCGCCGTCTACGCTCACGTTGCGTAGGTGTCGGTAGAACCGCTCGCCCGTGGACCACCTGGCCTCGCCGGTGCCCACGCCGCTGCAGGATAACCGGGTACCCAGCGGATACCTGAAGTACTCTGATTCGGAGACGTACGATTCGACGCCGTAAGCGAACACTTTTACAGCTGTTGCAATCTCGTTGATTACTGACGTCCTGGACGTATCGAAGTGTACCCCTAGGGACATGAAATATGTCATAAATGTGTAGTAAATAATATCTCAGAATTTAACATGGTCTGTAAAGATATTTTCTGGATGTGAGTTTTAAAACACGTACCGAGCATACCAACTGGAAAATTGTTGGGCTGCTGCATAGAGCCCAGTACACTTTGTGTAACAATCCAGACAAAGTTTTCGCCGGTGAGGTGTAAGTCTCCAGCTGAAGAGAGGATATCAGCGGCTTCCTCGCGCGTCGCATACAGTAACATCACACGTGCCTCACTTGTCACTAGTTCATTCAAATCCGCGTGTTTTTTCACTACTACTGCGTTTAAAATTGTAAATTTAAATCGATCCTGTTGAACCATAGTTTGTATAAATTATTGGACTTCATGTCAAACAGGAAACAAAAGTAGATTGCCAGATACTGACTTGGAGAGCGGTGACTCTTTCTCTCACGGCCTGTATAAAATCGTCATGTCCAGCAATAGCCGAGGTCACGACGCTAAACTGATGCCACTTATATCGTTCCAATATCGAGAGCATGGCCGCAGTCTGGTGTTCGATAGTGGGAGCAAGTTGGAGACGTAAAGAAGCGTGCGATGCCCTTTTTTCAAGTCCGCTATTGTCTGCATTCCAAGCTATAACCTGAATTAATACAATGCTTTGTTTAGTAGACACAATTAGAGGTCATGTAAGAAAATACATATATAGATATATAGCGAAATAGTTCAAAAGAGGCCGGAAAATATAGCTTTACCGGAATGCCAAGATATCCGGCGAGTTGTAAGAAATATTGTGCAGAGGCAGTAGATCGACCGTACTGTTCGTGATTCATTAGGTAAAGAATGGCGGACACGTTGACTGCTAAAAAATCTTTACATAGCGAGTCCAAGATGGCTGAAAGCAGTTAAGAACTATGTTAATATTCTATTAAATAAAGGCCAATGAAATAGTTATTGTTTAATTCATTAATTACACAAGGGCAGTGACAAGGGCATGAAGGGCAGCTGTAGGACTACGAGTACGTGTAGGTAGGTACGCGTGAAGTTATTTTATTAGTTTTGTTTACGTGAAACTTGAAACAGATATGATACATTTATTTCAAATTCGTGGAATGAAAGCTGTTTTTCTGACTTTACTCAATTATATTGAGCATCGTAATATATGGTTTTTGTTATCTAAATGATATTTAGGTTAACAGTGTAGCATTAATAAGATATTTTACTGTTTGCATTAAAATGGATATAAATTTAAAAAAAAATTGCCGTATAAACGATTGTCGCTGTGGCCAACAAGAAAGCAGTGTTTTTGAAGAGGATCATTATTTTTTATTCATTTAATGCATTGGACATGCTTATTTTGACCAGGATAAAAATGTAAGTCTGCCGTTGACATAACACCGATCACAATACAGAGGCTATATGAAAATACAATTTAACAAATTAAAAATAAATTGTCAACTTAATGTATTGAAATTATGTGTATGAAATATTGTATATTTGATATTATTTTCCATTGGAAATAGAAATTGCAAATAAATATCACATAATTGCCATCAATATCATGTATTTGCAAATAAATATCAAATAATGTTAACAAAATGTCAAAAGTTGTGTTTATTTTAAAATTATACAAAGATATAACGGCAATTAAAATGTTTCTTAATCTTTCCTTTTAGTGATAACTTGACGGCCTTTCGTATATTGTAAAAAGTATTGTGGAAATAATATCCGAATTTCGTATTTGTAGTACTTATGTTCTTTAATATATTTACATCGTTTACTGTTAGCCGAATTAATTTTAATTTCTTTCGTTCTATCTTCTAGGTAGGAATTAGGTTTTTAAAGCGTGCGCTCAGTAAGATTGGTCCTTGAAAGTTGTCGTTTGAACTCATTTTAAAAATTAAAAAACGTTGCATCGCGACAGGTAGAGGTACCTACATGCGTAAGATAATTCCAGTGTTGTCTAAAAATATCGTACCCACAAGTGGCCCTCAAGGAATCCCGTCCCTACGTGCCATGTAAAGTTTTTAACTGACAGAAGCCATTATCTGTGTTATGTTTACTTATTTTATTTATTTCAATAAATGCTTTGGTCCCAAGCAACATGCTTAATAATGCATTGAAAATGGTAACAGAAAATGATCATTTATATAATTAGCCTTAATTGTTACATTGGTTGTTGCGTCAGATTATTTATTACACTCTGCCTATCTCGTAAGGGACTTGGCATGATGATATAATTATAATAGTGGCGTTAACGCAGGTCTTATGAGTGCTCTGAGTTCGAACTTATTTCGCAAGTATTAGTTTAATTCATTTTCGAAATATATTGAATAAACGTTGCTTACATGTAACGCACCCATTCGAATAAAACATTTACAATTATCGTGTATTAAAGATATGGCCAAATAAGAAATGTGTAACCAACATTTAAGAAAGTACTTATTTAAAATAAGGTTTGTGCTTTGACATCGTACCGTAATTAAATGTAAAGTTAGCCTACGGTAGTACTTTTACAGTGCATAGTAATTTAATTATATACCAATCAACTATTCCCAGCTTGATTAGAAATCAGATATATACCTATGTATGTTTAGTATAAAAAAATTGCAATCCATTTTATGCTAAAGAAAATAAATGTTAGAGATGCGACGAGCTAGATTCAATGAAATAAAAACTAAGAAATAAGGAAAAAGCAAGAAATAGTAGTTGAGTCTATCGTACTAGAGTGGGAAAATAAAAATATAGCACTTCTCTACATTACCCAAACAAATAGTACGTAATTTGAATTCAAGCTATAAGAGTGCAATAGTATGTTAGCTTTTAAAATTAGATTACAATAAGGATACTAATTATATTGATCGATACACAGCATAATAACTTCCAATAAATAAGTAAGAATGATTTCATAAATCTCATGTTTTGTATTCAATAGAGTAGATTTTCACGCGTAAAATATATTGTTGTTAGGTAGACTTATATCGAACCCACTATCGACGTCTGTCGCACGAGACCTGAGTAACGTTTTTTCTTATGAATGGAGCTAAGTTGCTACCGTTTAGCAGTCTTTCTTGCCGTGTTTAGGTTCACTAATACACTTACTCATAGGACTAGGCGTGAGGCCCTGCATTGAAAGCGTAACATTTAGGCGCACGTGAGAGAAGAGTTTGAGTTTGCGAGGCAATTTGGATAGAGCTGCCTTCTCGGCTCTGGTGTATTCGCGGGCACCGAAGGACATGTGCGGCACCACGAGAGCGGCGGTAATGACGGAGGGCACGCGCGGGGCGGCGGGCGCGGGCGACGTGCGCGGCCGGCGCAGCCCGTCGCCCACGCGCACGCCGGCGCCGCGCGCGCCGTCCCGCGACCCGCCGCCCAGCACCCCGCCACCCACTTTGATGCCGCCGCCGCGCTCCGCCGCCGCCAGCGTGCCGAGCGCGGCCAGTGCCATCAGCGCAGCTCGCGCCTGCATCTCCACTTCCGATGCTGTAATTAAAAAACTCATAAATTATTACATATAATTATATTTAAATTTTCTAGTAGTGACTCGGAGTCTGGATATGTGTCCGGTGTATTGCAATAGGCCCAGCACCTGTTCCATAGTGGGCCGTAAACGTAGCTGGTGGAACCTGGGAATGTACTGCATTCCTCTACCTACCTCTTCGAAGATTTCGGACCTAAAGTTACGTATTTTTATATTGGGTCATAAACGTAACTTGTGAAACGTGGGACTGTAGGTACTACATTCATTCCTCTGCCTACTTCTTCGGGGCTTACAGACGTAATATTACGTGATCAATATATTACTATAATATATAACTATAAACAGTGTAATTGATCAATATTTTAAAAAGTAATTTGAAACAATATTTTATTCGTACCAATCAAAATAATTAATATTTGAAAGATCTTAGTTTAAATAGTTATTATAAATTCATCCACAATTCGCAAACATTCACATTAATTAATACAATTCACTACTGAATTAAGTCCGCACTGGGCACGCGGGTTACGGCTCGCATGGCACAACGCTTCGAGCAGCACTCGTTGCTGCCCGTAGGCAGCCAGAACATGTAGCACTGCTTGCGCAGGCCGCGTCATTCCGCGATCAGCCAGTGCCGGCCTTATCCGCCTCTTGCAACACCCTCCTACCCCGGCATGGTGTCGAGGGACGCATTCTTTCTCCGCTCTGACATGGATGTGTTATCATTTATATATCATGAATGATTGCCGGCCTCGTTACTCGAGTGCATGCTAGCGCGACAGCTGGTCGAGAGGTCCTAGGTTTAAATCTCGGGTCGGTATATGATATATTTTTTCGGGTACTATATTGCATATTTTTGTAACTTACAATTTCTAATCGAAATATCTTGTAATGGCTTGGAGTCTGGATTTGTGCACTGTGTGTGGCCATAAGCCATAGGCATAGGGTGGAATTTTACAAAATCTTCTCTTAATCCTCGTCTACATCTTAATAACAACCCCTGTGAAAGGTGACAGCTTACTGTGTCCAATGGTTTGGTTAAATTGTGCACTGGTGAATCAGTCAGTAAATAACTCAATACTTTTTTTTATGTATCAAGATTATTCAAATATTAACAACTATTGAATAAATAATTTATGTATAATTTCCTGATGGCCCTGAAGGATACAATATTCATTGAATAATGTTATTTAGGATATAATTATCATAGAAGCCCGTGATGTTTGGTATGTAGCTCCATGGCACGGTCCTTAGATAGGTATCGTTGGATCAATAATTCGACACAGCGGTATGCGTCTCTCAAATAGGCAAGTGGTTTTAGGTAACAATAATTCTGTATAACTAAATTGTTTATCTGCAATCCACAACACAATACAGAACTGACGTAAGTAATTAGGACATGTTTTTAGAAGTCGTAGCCTACCTTGCTTTACATTAAGCTGTTTCGCGAAGGGAGATGCGACTGTATTGGTAATGTATGTTTTAATTTCTTTATATTCATTTCCATTGTCTGCTGGAGAGGGAAGCGTGTGAATCGCATAATTAACATTTTAACCTAGTGATTAGCGGATGCTCATGTCCAGTGGGCTTCGAAATGCAGATGGATGCACGGACCGAGTAGCGAAAATGTTATTTGTGGATCAACTAGCGTCTTATTATTATGCGGCAGCGAGTTCAAATTTAGCATAAAATTATCTTTAATCGTCGTTATCAATGTTTGCACACCGCAAGGCTGTGTTTTGTCAACACTTCATTTTATTTATAGATTTCCTTCGTTTACGTTAGCTCCTTACTGATTTCTTTATAGCATTTAATTAAAAATAACCTTTATTTATGTACTTAGACAATTATAGACAACTATCTATGTTTAGACAACTATAACATGGAGATTGATAAACCTAATTTGAATAGATTTTGGGGACTTATAGCATCTGTAATTTGAGTAGATAAAATGATTTTCCATAATATTGATGGGTCGCAAGTACTCCCGTTGAATTTAATGGCATAATTAAATCTGATCTGTGAGAAACATAAACATTTTGATTTTGTCGGAACATTTACCGCGCCCCATCACTGTACTTAATTAAAGTAAGTCATAAAATATTTGCTGCAGTGGAATCTTTTGGGTGCGTAGCTTTTAGAATATTCTAGCTATAATATTATAATTTGAATTGAGAACGCAAAGTAATTTCATTTTTAAAGTACAAAAAATAAACATAACACCATCACGCCTATATTTTAAAAGTAGGCAGAGTAGTACAGTATGCTTACGATTCACCTGTACCTCCAAGTACAGAAAACTAAAATAAATAATATAATGTCCCTCATTTGGCCAACTTAAAAGAAATCGAAAGTTTTTGCAATTCTTAATTTTCGAATAGTTAATTCATTTCGAAGTTTATTCATTTGATACACTGGTAAATAATTAAGAAGAAGAACATATTTACGTGTATGTAAAGTTATTGTACCTTCTGAGTTAGATAACATAGTCTCTGAAGATCGATTTTACGTAAGCTGATAGTTTTAAAAGTTAGTCGTATAATATTATGAAACCTTGACTCATTATCATACGGTTACAGTAGAGACATCTACACTCGTATGTACACTAAACTTTCAATCAAGGTTATTATCAAAAATGGCCTCCAACATTGTGCTTTGTAATAATACTCGTATTGGTATGTCGCCAAATAATTATTTCTGAAAATATTTATATAATAAATGGATCGATTGTTAAACACATTTATATAGATACCTATAAGCGCGACACTCCGCGATGGTGGTAGTGGCAGCGGCGGCGCGGCCGCGGGCTTCGAGCTATCCACATAAATCGAGTAGGTGGCGGGCCGACATGGGGTCGTTCTAGGACGGACAATGGCGAGGCCGCCGACAGCGACACTACAGCGCGTGTTTACGTAAGCGCCACGCCCCGAGCCACGCGTCGGCGGTGAGGGGCGCGGCGCACAGCGCGAAGCACCTCCGGTCGCCGAGCGCCGACTGACGCGCCCTCATCCCTGCGCGCTCCGCACGAGCGCGCCTGCGTGCGTGCACCACTTTACAATCTTCATGCCTCCTCTTACATAATGTTTAAACTTCCAAAAAGCTTTCTTGTCTCACAAAGATAATACTCATACCTCCTTTAGATTCTACTCATAACAACAACATTTATTCAATAAACATATTATGTAAGTATACCACTTCGCGCTTCTGTTCACTTCCTAATGTTATAGGTAATATTATATTATGAAGTTGAGCCGGGAAATGTTAAAGAGTAATTATAAAAACAATTATTTAACATTAACAATAAGTATCGATTCGAAAAATACATTTTATAACCTTACTAATCACAAATTTAGTGCTATAATTTTGTTAACCTTGTTGCAAATTGTAGAGAACTATTTAAGGATTCAATGTATCAAACCGTTTTTGATTTCCGTCAAATTTATTTGTTTTGTACTTCTCCTAACTGCTGCGTTGCTTACAGATTTAAAAAAAAAATATAGAATAATGTCGGTTTCCAAATTTCTTCTAGTCACCAGTTTAACGAGAATTTCACGAAATAATTTTCAACTACGTATAGTCATTAGAGTTTACTAGAAAGAATGTCAATGATACAACGCAGAAGTGGTCGTGTTACGGCAGGTAAGTGTGCTGACCCGCGAAACCCGCTTAATTACTGTAGTTCGTCTAATTATGGTAACTACTGAATATGCTCAGAAAACCGTTCTTGAAGGCACTTCTCTGATCCAAATAGAAAATAATGAAATGCTTGAGATAACAGATATTAGATACCTACTATCGGCGATCAATTCTACATTATCTATTTTAATAAATATCGGTGTCAAGAAATATTCTTAGGAGATAGGTTGAAATATTTTTGGTACATACATACCTACGAAGTTGTAAGGTGTAAGGGCAAACATCGTGATTTGATATTGTAAAATATTAACAAAAACAGATCTTGAAAGTGTATGTAGTAAGTATAAAGCGTGGTAGGGACAGATTGTGACATTGTGTATAATCAGTATCGATGTTTTGTATGTAAGCTTTTCACATAAAATATATTTTGTTAAAACATTTGAAATGTTTTATGTTTACGTTTGACTCTCCCTTCCCCATTAACCAGTCGGTATGTCACCTATTTTATTGGTAACATTGGTGTGTTCATTAGCCTCAGCCATCCGCTTCCATTGGTGCCTGCATCCATTAACATTGGCTTTGTATATCTGTTGTATCAAACTTTCATTTGTTATTCTTTCTACAAGTCGAAATCATCGAAATATGTCCTTTATCATTTTTGAAACTTAATATGATTATAATTACTTAATTATTAAGAATACCTAATGGGATAGCGCTGATGGAAATTTACACACTGTAAGGTTATTACTTCAGCAATCCTAGTAGGTAATTGGCAGTTTACATACAGGATACTATCTTGACATAAGACGAACCGTAGGCCGTGCCTAAGTGATATAGCACTCATCATTATCATCAAACACTTTATCTATACCTTGTTGGACACTGGGCTCAGGACGAGAAGGGTTAAGGCCATAGTTTGCCACGCTGGCATAGTGCGGGTTGCCAGAGCTTACACGCCTCTGAGAAATTTCGGAGAACCCCGAAGATCCTCACCATGTTTTCCTTCATCATTACAAGTCGTATTTAATCTTAAAACACACATTTTTCCAAATTGGTGCGTGGCATGTTTCGAATCCTCAACGCCTGGAGTGTAAAGCTAAATTCTAACCGACTAGGCTATGATTGTATATTGCATTATTTACAAGTATTAGTACAAGTAATCAATAAGTTTGGTATTTCTCTAGAGTGATGATGATAAGTTGAACGAGTTGAGGTGAGATTATAAAAATAAATTTGCCTAAGTATATACCTATACATACGACGCAGTGATGTGTCCTCTAAAAAGTTCGGGAACGTCTTAAAATATAAAATGTGATTATAGCAATGTATCACTGCCCTCAATTCGTTTTAATATGTCTCGTTTCAATAGCAATAGCCTTTCTATGGTTTTTAGACTAAGATACTTGCTAGTTGTGTCGAAATGATAAAACAATGTAGCCATATATGTGAGATATACATACCCATCTCATCGCCTTGTTCTACACTATTATGACGCGCGGAGCGTGCCGTTGGCACTCCTCATTGTCTTTTATACACCCGAGGTGTTGCTAAGGCATAGTACAGACTATGAGAGCGCTTATTGTTCACACTGCTTTATCCGACGAACTTGAAGTAGTAGTTTATATTTCATCGTAGTGAACTCTACTATTACGACGCTGCATAAAACGTCTACACGTTTGACCTCGTTGGCTTGCTAGCTACACATGCTATTATTTTATAAGATAGGGTAGCGTTTGGAAATGATGAATAAAAAGAGAAAAAATAAAATTTAATTGAATTCTGTTTTTCAATTATCAAATATGAACACGTATTATATTAAACTTTCTCAACAATTTATTTTAACAGAATCGTGGTATTGAATACAATATTATAACATGACGCAGTGATAACCTAGTGGTCTGAAATTCGACCTCTGCCTCCAGGAGTCCGGCTTCAGATTCTAGCGCGCGCCACTTAATAAAATGTGCGTTTCATATTAAATATCACTTGCTTAAACGATGAAGGAAAACATCGTGAGGAAACCTTAGGGTTTCAATAAAAATTGTTCTCTAAGGCGTGTGAAGTCTGCCCATCCGCACTCGGCCGGCGTGGCAGACTATGACCTTAACCCTCTCATACTGATAGGAGACCCGTGTCAGCAGTACCTATAACGACAAAAGGGTCGGAAAAAATATATATATAAAATATGGATCTGTTGGTATTGGTACACTTTCCAGGTGCCGTGTGATGATCATAGAGGTATTACCTAGGTATATACCTACTTAAAGTAGGCGACCCAAACAAATAGTCGCCTCGCTCATACACAATGAGTTTGGTACTAATTTCTTTCTATAAATTATTGTATCCGTCAGCAATTTCAATTGTATCCGTCACCATAACACCATATATACCAAATGCATGTTCTTTCTCTTTCTGTCAACGCCACATTTTTACTTACATACACGCTTATAGCTTGCCTACTCTGTCTGTAGGTAGGTATATTGTCTGTCGTGCCTAACTCCTACAAAGTTTAACAAACTTTATATATTTAAATTCATTTAACCGAAATAACTTGATTTTTTTTTTTCAACTTGATGTATGCACTATAAACAGTGTTTTAGTTATTATAGTGTATTTTTAACGCGGATGAAAAGAAAAATCAGACTTTCGAAAGTTTTCGACTGTCTAAAACGAATCAATCGATTTCGATAAAATTAGTGGCGTTCGACGTTATTTTCTTTTGTGTTTAAGATGTGGTTACATTTTAGCACAGATTGTTTAAATCAATCCATTCAAAAGTTATATCAAATATTTTTTTTACGAAATTTTTGTTTTGATTTGTTTGAAATTTTTATTACAGGCGTAATGTTACGTTTACGTTTTAAAATCTCTCAAGTCGAATTGGTTCAAAAGGTGTCCCTGTAGCTCGGGACCAGAATACCAGGTACGGTGTCTCCTGCCTGCTGTAAGAGACGACTAAAAGGCGGCTTCTGGGGACGCGAGCGGCAGGAGTGACGTTAGAGTAGACGTTAAAAATTATTTATTCAGAGATTGTTCACAGAATCCTACTGGATTGATGGTATGATCAAAGAACAAACCACCTAATTATTTTAAAATTTAGTAGGTAAATCTGTAACAATATATAAAAGTGGTACAATTTTAATTGGCTTTGTTAGTTTGTTAACAACGTTCTATAATATTGAAACAATTATAGCAATTAACACAAGAAAACGCTAGGAATTTCTATACTTGTCGAAAATAACAAATTTACAGTTAACTTCCAAAACTTAGGATCCCAACTTGAAATCATGTATTTGGTTGTTCATGCAATTCACTATAACCATTTGTGTCCTAAAACATTTACAAATATTTTATGTTTTCAAAAGCAGATATCGAGATGCTGTTTGAAACTTAATAGTACACTGCCTTAATTACATCGGTATCACTATACGTGATTATCCTAAACGAAAATACTTACGACATACGGCTATCGTAGATCACGTTTTGTCGTCCAGTTATTATCTACAAATTAAAATAGCTTGCTGCTAAAGGCGTAAGTATTGTAACTTTTTCTTAATTTTGATTTTTACTACTAAACGAGATGGGTGAGTATATGTAATTTCAAATGTTATATTAGAAGCCCAAGCAAACCTCGCATATCTATACAATAGACTACGCTCTGGGTACGGGCTGATCGCGGAATAGCGCAGCTTGCCTTGGAATATCTAAATACTCTGGCCGCCGACGGGACACAGCATAGGTAATGAGGAGCCGTGCTACGTCATCGCCGACCCGCATGTCCTACCACGCTGATGGTGATGATGACGACAATGCCTGCTGTAATATAGAAGATTTTTTACAAAGTATTTTGATATTAAGGATAATAACCAAATCAAGTAGAAGAAAGGCCACCTTCGTCGAATTGTTAGAAGTGATAGCTAATCATGCGAGCATGGGTCGAGTCGGATAAAGTATTATTAGATTTTTTAACAGGGAATTTCCATTAGTAGTACGGAGTGATCATTTGTATCTGGTGTATAGCAACAGGCTCACCATCTATTCTAGGGTGGGACATAAAACTAAAGACTCATAGGAGAGTACTACACTTCTCTGTCTACCACATGGAGCAAATACAGGCGTAATATTATGATGTCCCTGTAACTCAAGACCAAAATATAAGGTACGGTATCTGACAACTGTTGTAAGAGGTGACTAAAAGCTTTCCGGAGTTGCAATCGACTAGTGTTCTCACTTTAGCTGATTAAATTGTTCAGCCAGCGATGCCGGCAAGAAACGGTATGTGCGGCCGCATGTCATCAAAAGAATCGAAATGCTCGGAATGAGGCATTGTCTTTCTGAGTTTAGGGCCAGGGCCCAAATGGGCGTTGCGCTTGAAGGGAACCAGTGTGTTTCACTGGAGAACCCGAGGCTCTCTCATTAGTGCAGAGGAAGACCACGAGAGAATTTTAATACGGTAAAAATCCCACATAATCCGGTATCTCTCCTAAGGTACCACAAACTTTTTATACCCCATCGACAAAAGGTAGCTGAAAATATACATGAATTGCCGAGAGTATTACCAGCACTACACCGGTTTTCACAGCTAAGTAATTATTATAATAATATTGTGTGCTTTGGTCACAATGATATCTTTGTAGGACGCTGGAGTAACTTGAGGCAACCATCACGGATCTCAAGATTCAACATGCATGTAACCAAGTTTGTATATGTCAGATACTAAAAACTGGACGAATGTATGCTAGAAACCAGGAATATGGTTTCTGGCATACATTCTTCCAGTTTTTCAAAAAATAATCTCATTAGGAACTAATACTAACTGACACATTATAATCGTTAGTCCCCGCCTTTCAATTACAAGACAGGCCTCCCCGATAACTCACCAATGAGCTCATTTTTCGGATCTTAGTTCCCAATCAATGATAGTCACTGTATATCTTCACTCCACCCAGCTGGTATGTGTCCTACAATATGCTTGCCAAGTGATAGTCTTCCGTCTAGAACATAAATAATTGACAATAAAAGGTCCTATTCTTAGAGTGCTGCTTGAAGATGATTGCCATATTTATGGATGACAATGCAGTGATTTTCACAAAGAGCATTGGCATTTAAAGCCCAATTATGAATCTAATCATAGCTATAGACATTGTGTTGTTAAATTAAAGGCTAGATCCAACATGAGTAGGACCACCTCTGCATCAATGACATGTACAAGAGAATGACATTTAAAACAATTGACCATTTTATAAATAACAATATCTAAACTGTTTATAATCTAATTTATCTTTGGTGTCAAATGTTCTTCCCTTTTTATTATATATGATTAAAGTATAGCAATATATCACAGACATTGGCAACCCTACCATTTTTACAAGTTAAACATAACAATGATATCTTATATATAAAACCTACAAAAATTGAGAGCAGTTCTTCTAAATGATCAGAATTATACAACATTTGTATAACACACTACATATATCACAGTGATTAATACTGTTTTGCCAAGAGTAGCATTTTTTCTCAGATGACATAACATTCAAACTTTTTTGCCATGTTCATTACAGTTTCAATGGAAATGGCAGTTGCCATCAGCAATTTGCCACAGAGTTTATTTAGTGTCCTGTAAAAAAAATAAAAATAAATGCCTCTTCTATCTTCAGCCTAAAAATATAGAATATCACTTTAACTTGTTATTAAATGGTCCCATTGAAAAATTAAACTGTTGCAATTACTTTCAGAAAATGTCCATTCTTTAATATAAACAGTTCAATTTTTACAGTTTTTCACAACACTTATATAGATTTTCAATTCAATAAAGTTCAAAGTTCAAACACAATTTTTTTATTTGGAATTAGGAAACAATACATCGGTGGAAAATTTTTGTTTAACGTCGGTCACGGTACGACCTGTGCATGTCGCGGTCACGGTTACGGCCACCGGAGCGGTCGGTGGTACGCCACAGAAACTCATCCACTGAACGTTCATAAGCTCTCTTGTCGTAAACAAGCATTGAACGAGAGTAGTCTGATAGATCGTAGTAGCGAGGTGGTGGTGGTGGAGGTGGTGGTAGTCCATCATACGTAGGAATTGCAGTATTGAACCCTGGTGGAGCTACATATGGCATCGGTGGCAGTTGATGGTGCATTGTGCGCATATATTCTGCCACATAGGCCTCAGCAGCAGCAGAACCACTATTTACGTAGCTTTCTCGAGCACGTCCAAACCAATTAGACATTCGATCTCTTAGATATGGAGATGGGGACCTTCTTTTGTATGAGCGATTTCTGGGTGGTATAAAAGGTTTTCTTCTACTTCTAGAAGAGCCACCCATGCGGTTCCTGAAGTTTGAACCTCTGGAGGACAAAGGAGCCCTGTAAGTTCTATAACTGCCACCACTTTTCATGTAACTTTTCTTAGAAGCTTCCTTTGATTTTCTTAGTATTGGAGTCAATTCTATACCTTCATCTTCAGGGAATAATCTACACAATTCTTCTGCCACTTTTGGTTCTATCTCTTGTCCATCTCTACCTATTTTTACTGGTTTCCCTTCATTCCATGGGTTGTAAAGGTGTAGTGTGTTACTGAAAGGTAACTCTTTTCTACAAATCCAGTCAACTTTGAAAACTCCATCTAATACTTTGGCAGACAGACCTGGCGGCAGTACCCAGGACACAGGGGGTACATCCCGTCGGGACTCGCCCCCTAGTCGCGCGAAACCAGCAAACTTTCCACTTTCCTTTACGGAAAATATCAAAAGAACATTTCTGGACTCGCGGTATGCTTGATTTAAATTAGCCTCATTCTGCGGAAGAGTACTCCAAACTCCTTTGGCCTTCGATAAGGTTATATTTTCTGCGTTATTGGATTTAATCAAGAAAAATCTGGTATCCCTGAACAGATAATTCAGTTTAGTTAAGTAATCGTAGGTTTTAATCTTATTAGTAGAAGGAGAAATACATCGTCGTTTGTTTAGCACGGGAGACTGACTGCCCGGACTGCCGGACTTGTTGCGTTTACGGGGAGCCCGCTTATCCTTTGACTTGGTACTAACGGAACTAATACTAGGTGTACTAGAGTCACTCGACGACGAACTAGACACTTCACTTCTGGTATCGAAATCTTTTATTTCCTCCAACTGCTTCAGTTCCTCTCCGATTTCGGCCTCTGCTTCACCAATACCAAGATTAACAGCGTCAGTGTTACCGGAGACCTCCATTTTTAAAACACTTATTAGTTACTTGTTAACATAACATTACCGCATAGGTATGTACTGATAAATGCAATAATAACGGAGCTGTAAACCTTACATTAACTTGGAAACTTTCGATTAATTCAATGTATTTACTTGAAAGATCAATATGAGGAAACATAAAAGAAAATAAAACTACCATAACACACCATCATTAGGGCAACCAAATTCAGTATTCGATTCTTGGTGGCGTCTGATAGTGTTGTGCATAATCTGTTTGTTTTAGTTTATGGTTATTGTCTGTTGTTCAAAATGTTGCAATTTTTATGCTCCTGAATATAATTGAATAAAAATGTATGAGTTATGCTTATTTCGACATTTATGTATATATCTCTATCAGTGAATAATTTTACATGAGATAAATTCCTAAACGAAATAATTAAATTATCCTAGTTTTCCCAGAGTTTTTGTACAATTCGTAACATTATCAGTGAATTTGCACTCTTCTATATTTTATGAGTATGAACTCTCGTTTAAAAATCGTTAATTAAGTAACAATAAGATAATCAATGTTAAAAAAAAATTATTGGATAGCAAGATAATACCATAGCAACCGGAATAAGCATAGTTTGTACTCTTCGAACGTCCCTATGTCACCTGATTTTAATTTCGTAATGTTGGTAGCATTTGTTTTGTATTGTGAACTTGGCGATAAAATCAAAAAGTTACCGAGTTCGGTTTTCAAACTTTGTAGAAGTCAAATATAAATTAAATTGGTAGGTTTCAGTTAGAAAGTGTTTGTGAATTAATTTCAGTGACATCCTACAACAATGCATTATGTACAAAAGTACCTAGAAAATATACAAATGCCCAATTTAAATACTAAAACATGTACTGGTCCTAAAACAAACATTTTTCTTTATTGTAATTATTATAGCTTTTATTCTCAAAAGGTATGTATCAATTTAATATTTGTATAAATGTAATATAATTTTACGAGTGCTTCATTCGTTGAAATGTGATTTCAAATCAAATCATGTGATTTTTTTATTACAGGTATTAATGGCACTCTATGAAAAAAATATCAACTTTGAACCGCTACTGGTTGACATTACTAAAGGAGAACAATACTCCTCTTGGTTTTTAGAAATAAATCCTCGAGGAGAAATTCCAGTTCTCAAAGTAAATAATGAAATTATTCCAGATTCGACAAGAATATTGGATTATTTAGAGTTATATTTAGAACAAGGTTTTTATTACTGTTTTAGATCGTCACATGAGTGGCTGGTTGTGTAAATGTTAATAACATTATTATAATTTTAGAGTCACCTCCACTTATCAATGTTACCAAGGATACAAAAGTCCTGGTAAATATCAATAGATTCCGAGAGCTTATTGAAGCTTTGCCGGCCGGCGTCATCACTGTGGGGTCATTCTTCCATCCACACCTATGTGGAAGTCCTAAGATGCCATTTATATTGCCTGTTAGGGAGGTTCTCAAAAGTATGTATATGATCGAAACAATTGTAAATGCAACAAAAATTCAATATATTAAATTCGTTAATTTTATGAATCAGGTGGTGATTTGTTAAGCTCCAAGAATTTAAGACGTTTAGCTGAAGAGAATCCTAAAGCGAAAGGCATTCTCTTATACAAAGCCGAGATACAAGACAGAAAGCATGAGATTTTAACAAACGAAGAGGAGTATTTAAAAGTTTTGAGCATTGTTGACGAAGTAATGTCTCAGATAGAAGGGCATTTAAAGTTACAACAAGAGGGTATGTGTATACTAAACATATTTTATCTTTACATGTTTAATGTAACTATGACATCATTGGACATGAAAGACAGCATTTAATAAATATGCAAAATTTTGCTGAAATGTGTTTCATAAATTATAATTTGTAGCACATTCGTTAAATGACTGAGTCATTCAAAAGCTTGTTATTCCAACTTTGTTTTCAATGTCAAATTTTGTTTCAATTATATTATAATTTGTAATTCCATTGCTTTTCAGAAAACTGGTTATGTTGCGAAAACTTCACAATTGCTGATGTTAATTTAGCTGTTCTCTTACAACGTTTGTGGGAACTTGGACTTGAACAAAGATTTTGGGCTGATGGAAAACGACCACATATTGAAAACTACTTCAACCGTGTGAAGCAGCGGGAATCATTTAAAAAGACCATCCCTAGTTTCCCAGTTCACATAAAAATGATTATCACTTCCCAGCCGGCAGCCTATGTGGGTGCTGCTGGAGCGGTATCCATTGGTTTTGTGATTGCATTTGCATACGTTTTCAAAAAGTTACTTCTTTAATTGTTTCAACAGCAGTCACAAAATACATATTCCAATAAGATCTTATACTGAAACGAAAATCATAAAATTGCATGATTCATATCATTTATCAAATATGTTTTCAAGATAGAATTACTTGTCATGTTTATTTGATAAAACTTTCAAGGCTTGTAATAAAGTTGGGGAAACAAGATTCACGACAATAATAAAGTTAATGGTCAGATTATTTTATTTGTGAATATTCTTTGTAAGATTATAAGCTAAATTACATCAAGGTAAGATTATTAAATGATGAGTCGGTAAACAATTCAATTTCTTGTAATATATTATAAATCTTGTATATACTCACATTTATGTAACATATATTTTATTATAGAAGTAGGAACGTTTTCGAATGACATTCAGTATTATTGTAAGTTGTTTAATCCTCGTGTATTGCAGGTTATACAAATATAATAGATTATTATTATTCAATGAAAATGCATGTACCCTTTGTTCACATAACATATTGTAACAGCTACTATAAATTTTACAACTACAATTTATTTTGATACATTTAAAATACAATAAACTTGGACTGAATATTGTGACAATATGCTGAAATACTTGTGACTTAGTTTTTAGTACAGAGCTGTGAATATATTTGTACCTGTATATAAAATAACTTAATCCTTATTCATTAAAATAGCTTGTGTTGGATTTTTTTATTTAATTTGTCAAATTAATTATACTCTGTTGAAATGATGTTCCTTGAAAATTAATCCATATTGAAATGTAGTAAATATTGAAAAAAGTCTTTTTCGAAATTGACTACACTTAAATATAATTAAGTAATGAAACCACAATTTCTTTTTTATGAGCTATGCCTGTGACTTCATTGATGTGGAATTCAAAAATGAAAGTCGTCAGCTGACTGATGTAGATACCGCGCGTTTAGTGTACTTCAGCTACTTTCATAGCATTATGTCATACGGTCTACTCCTTTGGGGTAG
>DWDU01000471.1:0-18817 GCA_018245575.1 Jemadia suekentonmiller | reverse complement strand
GTAGAAGTTTAACGGGACGGGGTGGGGAGCCAATTTAATTTTACGATGTGCTTACAGTACTGAGGGGCTGCGGGCCCAGCGGCGCCACGCCCAGTAACGGCGGGATGTTCGCCTGCGCCGTGGCGGCGCCGCGCCGCGACAGCTGCCGGCATGTACATGAATCATTTTAAAATACGGATATGTAGAAATTATATAATATATAAAAATCATCTGTAACTTGTTATTCTAGTATTCAATCCTGGCAACCCCTTCGACGCTGTATATTTGTTTTAAAAGAAAAATTACTCCTTGAAAATTAAATTTCTCAGGCAGACAAATAATACCCGACAATCACCATACGTAATTGTCTTTTTAACCGACTGGAGAAAATGGTGAGAATTGATTCTCAGTGTCAAATAAAAATCGTGAAGGTTAAACATATTTGTGCAAGTGCGTGAACACTTGTGTGAGATCATGTGTTGAGAGGTCCACATGTCGCATACATGTGTTGGTGTGTGTGTGCGCGCGCACGTGTGTGTAAGCAGTCGCGGGACGCACAATTGTGACTTGGTGGTTGGCGTCGAGGCCGGCGCGATGCACGGCCTCCTGGGCCATGCTCTTGAGCGAGGCGGTGCCGCCGGCGGCCGGCGCAGCGCCCGTCGCGTTCACGACGGCGCTGGGGTTCGTCACCGGGTTGGAGCCCGACCCGCTCAGGGACGGCGTGCTCGGCGTTTCGCTTACTCGCCCACTGTTCCGAGCGTATCGATCGTTATTATACCATTAACATTTACAAAGAATTTTTTAATATATCTCTCCGAAATAATACAACTCGAGAATTAAAACACCTGGAACTGTAATGATGTCCCACTCAATTTTAGATGAACAAATCTACAGAAATGTAAGACTTACTTATTAACGATGTGGTGTGGCGTATGCGTCATGTGTTGCGTGTGCTGCGTATGCGGCGCGTGCGGCCCGTGCGTCAGGTGCGGCGCGGGCCCGTTGACGGGCAGCGGCGAGGCGCAGGGCGGCTCGACCGCACTCGCCGCGAGGGCTGCCGCCAGGACCGTCGACGAAACACTCTTTGATGTCTGTAACTGAAACGACAATTGTATCAAAATTAAAACGTACATTTTAAACGATTTCATCGTTTGATACCTATTCATTCTAGACAACCTTCAGTCGTTGTGACAAATGGTCCAAATAAACTGGATTAACTGTACAATATTATTAACAAAGTCTGTTCAACATACACGAACAACTATGATGTAATTTAACACTGGCGCGCAAAAAGTTACGATGCAAATGACAATTCTGAAAAAAACTACAATATGTACACAAGTAAAGAGGCGACATAGACAATTGTCTGGTCACGTATTCTATATATAATTATATCAACGATATTAGCGCGCTTTAGCATTTCCGAATACAACTACATATTTATACATTTGTTAGGTATTAAATATGTATTGTATATATATGTACATCGTAATAGAGCATTGACAGTCTAATGGTTGAGAAATAAACCCCTCACTTTGGAGATTCTGGGTGCAAGGCGCCATCACAACAACAAATTGTGAGTTATAATACACCACCTGCTATTATTTGACAATTAAACTATTATTTTAATAAATTTAGATGAATACGCAGAAGGTTCGATGAAAAATGCACTCACGGGGATAGGTAGCGTGGGCGACGGGAGGTGCACGGCGGTGAGCACGGGCGTGCTCGACACCGGGCCATTCTCCACTACGTCTGCAACAAACCGACACAAACAGACTATACATATACACTGTATATATTCATATACATATCGATGATATTTCTATAGCGCTTCAGTCAACCACCTAGTAGTATTATTGGGTGTTAGTACAAGCGTAAAGATTAGTTCTTTTTGCAAATCAATTTATCATTAGTTGTATACGTTGTTACAGTCTATAGCGACTGTAGAAGCCGGATGCACAGATAATATATTTTCTTTGGAACTTGAAAATCTTGAAACATCCAAAAATTTTTAATGAAATATAATAATTAATCAATATTTTCATGAGTTAAAAACCAAACCAAGTGTGGGTAATATGAATGTATCGGAAATATATATAACATGCAAAGAGAATAATGGTAGTAACAAAAACATATTCACAATACAATGGCGTATTAGACGATATTAATACTCGTATTTACAAAAAAGTCATACATAATTTGTATATACATACTTATATAAATATATTCATAAGTGGGACCGTTAGTTATACATTTACCCGAGGATGACAATATCCGTAATGCATATAAAGTGATGGACTGCTAGGCACGATGTTCTATAGAAAAGAAACCATTAACTGATCTCACTATTCATATACTAATTGTAAGCGACTGCCTCTTTAGTCCCGTGGTTGCAAACGCAACTGCTGACAGAGTCTTGGGTTTAAATCTCCGTTCGGGTACCATTGCATTTTTCTAACTTGGCATTTCTACTATAAATTTCTAGTAGTGACTCGAAGTCTGGATTTGTGCATGTTGTATTAAGTGATAGGCTCAACCCTTATTCCAGAGTGGGACGTAACCGTAACTGGCGAAAAGAGTGTACTACACTCACCTGGCTACCTCTACAAGCGTTACAGGCGTGATGTTATATGTTACGTTATAAATATTTAACAACGACGTAAAGTTCCTAACCACAGCTAAATTCCACGGTTGCCGACGAATAGCAGCGTTAGGCGAGTAGTGCTCTAAGATCCCCAACGCGCACCCCCGGCGTAGGGATTATGGTCAAAACCACTTAAGGAAGCCTATCCAGTACAGGACTGAGACGGGCTGATGATGATGACCCCAGAAATGGTAAGACTCTTCTTCTTCTTCGAATCGACATCTGATCTCATTAGTGAGCCTTGACAGGGGCGGTCGTCGTGAAAGAATTAGTCGTAATGTCAAGGGTACGCCGGGCAGTACCCTTGGTTTTTAATTAGACACAGTCACCGCTCGGAGAGGCTCCTTTCACGTATACTTCTCTACACACATACGATATTATTGACAATATCACACTGCACTTACGAGTAACTAATCGTTAATGTGACAGCCTTTCCCCTATTTGTTTTCAGATTCACATGCATGAAATTGACTTATGCGTTCACTATATCAATTAGGATTGGTTACCTAAATAGAATACATGAGTTTTAAATAATGTTGTGCATACCCTAGGTAAGACAGAGCGGAACAAACGCAATACTGGCGCTGAGCGACGAGATGAGACATAACGGTAATGGTGTCGCAAATAAACGTAACTTCACGTCTGTAATCCCCGAAGAGGTAGGCAGAGGAATGTAGAACATTCCCACGTTTCACCAGTTACGTGTACGTCCCACTTTTGAATAGGTGGTGAGCCTATTGCCATACACCGGGCATCCAGACTACGAGCCACTACTGGAAAATCTAAATAACGAAATTTTAGTAGTACCCGACACGGGAATATATATTATATACATATATGAATAGGTACTACGTACCCAGTTGCATCTATTGGTATAATTAAAGCACGCTGAAACTAATTTGCAATTGCATTTTATAACTATAGCATCGAATTTAATTTGAATGTTCAGTCGAACGATCATCTTTGATACATACCTAAATATCCTTAGCGGCCCTTCCATTTTTTTATTTAACCAAATACATGTAACGTCTCTAGGATTTCGGATTTTTAATGTTTGTTGTATGTAATGTAATGAGAAAGCAAATGAAGAAAAGGTTCAGTGAAGAAATATAAGCAAGCAGAATTCAAATTCAAATATCATTTATTCAAAACTGGTTCATTGGCACACTATTTGTACGTCAAAATGATTCTACCACCGCTTCAGAATATGCCTCGCTATGGAGAAGAAGCGGCGAAAGAAACTGTATAGGTGTGCTATTGCGCCTTTAAAAATAAGCTCTTATGTTAAAATATAAGCTACATAATTTATTGTGGAGCTGGAGTTACGTGACACCAAGCATGTTTATCATTTAAATAATAATTTACTTTGTAATAAGCTTTTTTACGAATATTATCTTTAATAACAGATTAATTTTTTTTATCTGAAAGGCTAATGATGTGTTTTGGTATTTTATTGTAAAAGCGAATACCGTTCCCCATAAAAGAAAGAGACACCTTACTTAAGCGAAAGCCTGCTATAGACAACTTATCCTTATTCCTTGTATTATAATTATCTCTACTATTATTCTTTACCAAATTTAGAAAGTATTTCCTGCATACATAATATTTTCATAAATATATTGGCTAAGCACAGTCAAAATTGTAATACTTTTAAACAGTTCTCGTAGGGACTCCCGACATCGGAGATCATAAATAGCTCTCTTTTTTAGAATAAAAATGGCCCCAATAAAATTTCATACGACATTATACTGTGAAAGTAGCTAAAATAAATGATTTTCTTTACAGCATAAGCTGCGGAACTGAGTTTATTACATAGACTACATATGTGAGTGCTCTACTGCAACTTAGAATCTATACATCCCTAAGAAAACTGTTTCCTCTACGAATTCGAGGTGTTCATTGATGAACACATATTTAGATACTCTGACCACTGTAATCCGACTGAATGTGGTTAATTATACTTTTGTCTATAATATTACAATTGCAAAATAAATTATCAATACATGTACCTGAAGATGAGGTCACTCTAATAGGTTCAATAAATACATTGTATAAATAAAACTATTTCAATAGAGACAATATTTTTGTGGTCAATAAACTGTTCTCTAGAATATTTACATTGAAATCTCCACAAACTGTTATATATTTATTACTTGTAAAAATGATATTTAAAAAACCCTCTATAACAGTTTCAAAGCAAGAAAAGCTATCATTTGAGGGGGCTTGTACATACAGACTACAAGATGCTTCTTTAGCTCAACACAAGACAACTCAATACAATGTTCAACCGAAAGACCCACACTATGTCTATAGGTTCCATTGCTTTAATATTATTTCTTATAATTATTAAGGAACCGCCATGAACGACAGATTTTCGGTTGAATGAGAAATAAAATATTTTTTATAATTTACAACATTTTCATGATGTTTTAAACCAATAATGCTCAGTAAACAAATTACATCATATCTATATTTTTCTAAAAATAATTCCAGTTCAAGTTCTTTCATACAAAACCTTGCATATTTTGATGAGTTATTTGTTATATATTTTTGCCAGAAATACCTTAATCATATTGATTTAAAGTACCATGTGGTATTTCTCTTGTAAAAGTCATTAATTTAAAAAAGAAGTATTATTTGTAATACTACTATCAGAAGTCTGTAGAGGGGACTGTGTTATAATGTCTATAACTTTATCATTAATATTATAAGCTACTAATGTAAGTGCATTTATAAATTTCTTTGTCAGGTACATAGTAGCCTAAATCAATTTAATATTATAAATAAATTTACTTATGTCAAAGTATAAATTCCGCCATTATGACGTCATGTCAAATTATATACACACATATTAATTTTACATATTTTTTTTATTTTGCTCCTGGCTTAAATTTGAGCAATAATTAGAATGGAATGTTAAAGTTAATAGCAAAAACGTGTGTCCGTGTTTTATTATGAACGCAATAAAACGAGCATATCCATCCACAAGCGAAATAGCGATGTAAGTATGATACATGTATACGTCACACGTCAACGCACTATGAATTTTCACTGCCACATCACATGCCACGTGACCGGAGCCCGCAATAGGCGAGACACGACGTCGTCATTAACCCACTGAAGGAATTATGTGACTTTTTGTAACGAATGCGAGGGGACGGTGGGTGGTGGTTTATTTACAAATTGCATAACCGTCATTGAACTTCACACGGATCGCACGGCCGTGGGTCGATTCACGCGCCGCGAGCGACGCACGCAGCGGGGCCCCGCGGCCGCGCCCGCCGCGCTTACGTTACAAACACATGCACACCGCACACACAGCTTTACCATCGTCCATATTTATCCGGCATTCGCGGGGGAAAGCATTGTTTTTACAATAAAAATAACACTAATTATTATTATTGACAATTGATATCCAACTTTCTGTTGTTTTGTTGAACGCGGCTCGCTAGCGACTGGGCGGCTGTGTCATCGCGTTGGGTGCGCGCCAGACGTTGGCTCGCTAGCTCGTTTCTCGCTACGAACGTTGGCGTGACGCCAGCGGAGGTTAACAACTGTGGGCGGATGTCGCTCCATTCACGCGGATGAACGGCTTGTTTTGTAAACAAACTACCGTACGGTAATCTTTGTTTTCTCTCTTCACCTCTATTGTTATTTTGTATGTGATCATCCATTGCTCGAAATACCGAACTAAAGGACTTGCGGTCATTCATTTAGATAATCATTTTTGCCATATCCAATTAAAACTTTTATTGGACATACATAAAAACTTCAAGACATTATATTACATTTATTTAGGATATATGTAATATGTTCATATTCTCGTTCGGGCATTTTCACAACGTGGGCCGCAGTTAAATTCTATTAAAAGTGGAACTAACATTTACTATGGGCATACTGAATGTGTAGTGTTTAATATCGTGTCCAACAAAAATAAAATTCCATATAGCCGATATATGTATATGTCTTTGGCAAACGATTTTAACTGTTACAGAGCTTTTGCATTTACGAAGCAATGTATTTACAATTCCTACTGTTAAACTGTACGTATAAAAAATACTAACTAAGCGAACTTACTAACATGACGGTGAGTGGACCACTCCGCAATACATGCGTGTTTGAAATGTTTACAATACATGCGTGTTGCATTCTCTACTTTTGACGGACTTTCTCTCTCTATACATATATGAAAAGATTTCATTGGCTGATTCAAGATGACCATGGCGCCATCTCTAATTCATAAAAGAAAATTATTATCGTAACATCATGCCTGTAATCCCCGAAGAGGTCGACTGAGGAGTGTAGTAGACTCCCACGTTTCACCACTTACGTTTACGTCTCATTATGGAATAGGGAGTGATCCTATTGCCATGCATCTGACAGATATCCAGATCCGAGCCAATACTAGAAAATCTAAATTTAAAAAATATGAGTGCCCGAACCGGGAATCGAACCCAGGATCTCCCGATCGGCAATCGTCCTTGCAACCAACACGACCAACGAGGCAGTCACTCTTAAAATGTCGAAAATAGTAAGTTGTCGAAAATAATAAGTTTATTAATTATTATTTAATTGAAGCGTAGGTGACGCTAGCCAGGTTCAGATGAAACCGCAGTGTGTTATTTAACTAACACATTTTAATAGAATTCAAGCCGAATATTTCTAGTGTCATTGGTTTATCAGTGTCAGGACATGTTGTAAGAATGGATGAGGTCACAGTACCAACGCGTCTACTGATGGGACAGCCTGATGGCCATAGAAGGAGAGGAAGGCCGAAGCTTCGATGGTTAGGTGGCGTTAAACAAGATCGGAACAACATGGGTGTGAGAGGTTGGAAAGAGAAAACCAGAAACAAATCGGTCTGGAAAAAAGTACTTGACCTGGCTAAGGCCAACCCGCGGCTGTAACGCCTTAGAAAAAGAAGTGTCATTGGTTTAACAGGCGGTGTTCATTGTAGTTGCCATGAATTTAATTTATATAGCGTACTAAGCATTGAACATTATTTTTTATAGTAATCTGATTACAAATGATGAATATTACCAAAAAAAAAACCAAAGGCTAATTATTGTGGCAACACTCACCGAGCGCGTTGTGCAGCGCGTGCGGCGGACTGGGCGCCGGCGGCTTGCTGGGCGTGGCGGCGCCGCGCGGCCCGCTGCTGTTCACGCTGCGCAACCAACCACACTGCTTTACACTCAACCCGCGCGGCGCGACAAGCTACCAGGCCGTGCGCGCTCGGGCGCCGCGCGGGCGTGCGAGCGAGACGCGCCGAGCGACAGAGACGGACGCGGCCTGCCGCTGCGCCACTCCTGGGCCGAGCCGCTGCCGGTCATTTCTCTATTGCCGTTTTTATAAAATATTTCTTCAAGAGCTAGATAATAAGTATGTTTTCAATGGGTACACACTCTTTGCAGTTCTTTAGCACGATGTTGTAATGCTTTTTAGTCTTGTCACGTGAGTTTACTTAGTGTGCTGGTTTAGTAGTCATTCTAGATCTCTTCAAAAAACTGATCCCCAATACGTCCTCTCTGTCGCTCGCCTAGCGTCGATCTAGTCTCGATGGCACGTTCCCAAATTTATCACATGGAGAGATGGCACATTATCGCGGCCATCTGCCACTACTTGCAGTGTGCATTGACCGTAATCAGCACTCGTTTATGAAAACATTGGGATTAAGCGTAGACCTTGTGCAATTTAGTTTAAAACAAAGACAAATATGGCTTTCTTTAAAAAAAATAATCGCACAAGTGCTAAGCGTGATTTTTAACGAGAATTATGTTATCAAAAACAGGATTGTTCTTTAAACCGTTGCGTATCAAGTAAAAAGATCAAAACTTTTAGTGACCTGATAACTTGTATTTTGATTTCGGTGTGATTCGGTTAGATCTCTGGATATGTGCATTAAATAATTTAATGAAATATTTACTGTGTGATAACTTTTCTTGTATGCTGTGATAAATTCACTTAAAACGATCCTTGGAGGTATAATACTTTTAGGACCACAGTTAGACTTGAACGCAAGATATCGAGATTGAACCAATCACAACATAATGACAATGATAATGATTTATGAGCATGCAATGAAATGAGAATAAAAAGGGAAGCAATTAGAAGTATGACTCACGACTCATTATTCTCATTTGAATAAAATTCATTTTGACTGTACTACTTAATAGGGCCGAGAACAATCGAATCTTACATATTAATATAAGGTTAAACACGTATATATGTAACACATGTGTTAGTTGTATGAGTTGATTTTATTTTCATACAATACAATAAATTGCTCTCGGCCGGACGAAAGTAAAAAAAATAAAATAAAAAAGAATGGGACTTTTATACAGCGCCGGCCCTATTCGCTATTTTTTGAAATATATATTTGGGAAATATAATTATTTCTACATACATAAATATGATAATCGATAACTAATTATAATATAAAAACTATAATTACAATAACTTGTCTCCAATGTTATAAAGGAATAAACCCATGGGGGGGTTTTGAAAATATTTAAAAAGAATTTTAAGAATGAATTGATCATAATAAACGAATGTGACAATCGCATAAGCATTTTTAAGGGATATTTACAATTAAAATATAACATAAAAACTGTAATTAACGGTATTCTCCATTTCTTGTCTGACGAATTTTTTTTATACGACAGTAACAAGTTCCCAAGGATGGACGATTATACGTTTGGGCAAAGAATGTAAAGGAGAGGTATTGGTTAGTGCTGGCGGTAAATTAATACCGCTATTAAATTATACGATGCGGTAGAAATAACACCGTTCCATATCTCATATACAAAAGGCGGAAAAGACAAAAACGCAAGCATAAAATAAACTGATAACAGTTAACACAAGCGAATTTGCCCAACCTAACAAATATGCAAAACCATTTTAAAGTCGAAACTTTCGTACCGTGAAATTTACATCGTTAATAAACAAAACACAACACAGGGGAAAAAACAGATAAGGCGGAGACAAAATAATAGCTGTAGAGCCGGCGTTTCGGATACAAACAGTCATATCGGGACTGACCTATTGACGGATGCGGCGGAGTTATTGAGCAAGGAACTAACGTTAGACGGGCTACTACTGACCACGCCGCAGGTCACCGCGCGCAGCGGCAGCGGTTTGACCGGCTGAAACACAACGCACATCGTCACCTCACAACACCTCGGCGGTTGGTTTTAGGTTGCGCCGCCGCATTGAATGCCCCCCCCCCCCCACTCTCCCCTCACCACCGCCTCGCTCTCCTTCCGACCAATCGATCGCTGATCATTTCACGTTCGGATGCCGGAAAGTGAGCGGAACGTGGGTGGATGCGGATTCGTAACGATTCGATTCTAGCAGAAAACTTATTTAACAATCATTTAAACTGTATAGACACAAAAATTACACATTTACATTACCCACATTAGATTTATAATATGCTCAGGTCACAAAACTTTCGTTATTTACTTTCAATGTATTTTGTAAGTTATTTAATACAAAAAAAAATGTTGCCAATTGTGTATTCTACTCTACAATGCAGCAAACAAGACCATATTGTAGACGTATTGGAATGGCGTTTATGAATTCAGAGAAATTCAAGTATAATTGCTTTGGCTTATAAATTCGTACACCTTGATTAATTAGCTACTGGAGACATACTAGATAAGTGTAATATCAAGGAGATAACATAACTTGCAACCCAAAACCTAAAACTAACCGCAGTGAGAGTAAAAAAAAAGGAATCGATAATAGTAATAATGAAACAAAACGAAATATATATGTATATATAATATAGATTTCAAAAATCAATACTCCATAAACTACGAGTTTACCATCGACAAGAGTAAAATTTAAGTTAATGATGATCACAGAGAGGGGGGGGGGGGGGGCGAGGCGAGGCGGCGGTACTCACTTTCGCGATGATATCGTCCTTTTTCTTTTTGTCGACGTCTATCGAGTCTGTGGAGTGGTTGTGCGCGTCCAGCGCCGGCGACGCGGCGGGGCTGGTGCCTGCGACAAACGAGCCAGCGATCACACACCGCGCGCTATATACGTGTTGTTCATATGGCAACAGATTGTTATTTACAGTAAATACTGACAACTATGTGCATTACTAAGGTGAGCCAGTCGTTGGCGTCGGATTCGTTCTCTAAGTACAGAAGTGTATCTGTGTAGTGTGTAAGTACATAGAGCAGAGAAGGGCAGAGACACACCTGATAGTATGCTAGTGGGGGAGCTTGGCGAGTCGTTGCTGTTGTTGCTGTCCGTGGTGGCGGAGGACGGCAGGCCGACCCCGCTGAGCTCGATCTCGTCCAGTCCGTTGATGTCGTCGTATATCGTGTCGTTGTCCTCGTAGCCGGGTTCCAGCGACGACACTATGTAGTACTCCACATCCTCCTTTATTCTCTTTATCTGCGGAAAGTACAACTTTTTCATTTGTATGGACAACTGTAAGTGTTCAGAGCAGTAGGGGACGCGTACGTAACTTAATTGTAAATAATGCAACATCTTTTTTCTGGTTATAATTGAGGTGTTTCAATTAATGTATGTATTATTAAAATTAATGGTAAAAATATTCTAGGTAATATTCATCTATTCAAAAAGGGATGTTGGTTAAATAAATTAAATTATCTAGTAATAGATTGTACTTACATTGCCAATATGGTTCGACTGTATGGTTGCGTAAAAATAAAACGTAAGAAACATTCTGATATAGTCACTCATTAATATTTACACGATATGTGCAAGAAAGCCCAAGAAATAAATAACAACAATCTAATATTAATCTATGTATAAACAATTGAAATTGAAAATGAAAAACTAATTATTTCAAAACAAAAAAGAAGAAATAATGAATAAAGATTGAATCACTAATAAAATCGCATTTCATATTAGAAATACAGAGCTGTGTGAACATCAGATAGATAATAAATTATATGCAAGTACATACTTATGCAACATTATCAATTGTAAAATTGTATTTTCAAACATTACATTGAAAGAAACATTTATTTATTATGACGCTTTCAAATATTAAGAAGCCCGTTGGGCCGAGTGCGAGAGCTTGTATCCAAGCCGACATCGCACTCGGTGCTAATGTCCATAGGCATAAGGCACTTTTCACACAAGAAATAATCTGACCCCAATCCCATACAAAGCTGTTGCATTACATCGACCGTCGTGAGCATGTATTTGACGCTTACCTGTTCCACTTCAACCGACATGTTGTCGAGCATCCGTAGCAGTGTTTCGAGTTTCTTTATGTGAAACCTGTGCTTTTCCAACTTCAACTTAAGCTCCTCCATCCTGTCCTGTTTCTCCTTGTCTAAACGTTTCTTCTTACCCACTAACAATGACTCCACTTCTGACTCGAATAAGTCGATCTGTAATCGAAGCAAACATTGTTCTTTATATTACGTGTAGCGACATACGCAAACGTCAACATGCACACGCACACATGTAATGTAATCGTAATGTAATGTAATACACGAACACATAATATGCTTCTAAAGAAGTTAAAAAACATCGTTACTCGTTGCTGAGTTACTTTAACTATATTACATACAAGTGATTGGGCTACATTAATGTTATAATAAATAAAAAAGAATATCTTGTGCAACGGACTCAAAACGGACGGCAAGGAAAAATATTTAACCCTCTATTAATATGCTATATTAGGGGTTAATTAATATTTAAACTATATTAAAAATAAAAATACATTTAAATTTGGAGGAGATTATATAAAACATAGTTCTGTTTTAAATGAATAATCTATTAAACAAATAATTTCCAAGCTACCTGTCATCGTTCATAACACGAAAAAAAAACAATAAGCAGGTAGTGTTCATAGACCCCACGTCTGTATATATAGCACTAGGACGATTACGACCAATTTTTTCTTCGTACCTTCACAATAGCCACAACAATGGACTGGAACGCAAGTGAATCAAAGCACAAAGATAAAAAAAAAATGCTCTCGATTATAACGCAGTTGAATCGAAGACTCGAGAGCCGATTGCTCTTACGAGATCGCGTTACCAACACAATCGTTTTAAACTATTAACGTAATTGATAAACTCTCCACGCACACACCGCGCCGAACATCCGACGCGTCGACGACGCTGAATACTACACCCGTAGTACTGAATGGTTACAGAGATTTTACTATAGAAAATACAAATTAAATATGATATCTACTATTATGTCCGTAGCCCAACAATATTATTTTCACACACCTTTGATTATAACACAAAGTGACATATCAGAATATTTTTAGTTCATCGACGAACAGCGATTATATCAAAGTTACCAGTCACCGACGATATCGTGCACAGATTTAGTAACCTTTAATGACAAACTCTAACGATAATCTTGGGAACACATCGAGCAGTTATTACAAAACTTCTTCATCTAAAACTTTATTATAATGAGGCCCTGATAGTAATTTATTTATGAATGAAGTAATTGTTCCTGTTTAAGAAAAATGATTCGATATATCTCTAGGAAAACACAGACTTACTTGTAAATTTAACGCGTCGATAGAGTTAATGAGCCACGAGGACATCTCGTCGCGCTCCTTCTGCGCCGGGTCCAGTTTCTGTGCCGCTCCGAGTCCCTCTTTCGAGTATGCCTTAGTTTTAGTCTCACGTTCAACTACTTTAAACCTCTCCATTTGCTGCAACAAAGAGAAACGACGGTGAGCAACTGTTGCTGTGGACGAAATAATTCCATTCTTGATGTAATAATTATGTGATATTTTTCACTGTACAATTAATCATCCCATGTATACACAGGCTACTATTAAGAATCGGTTGTTTACTACACGCGCAAGTAATTATTACGGTGACTGGACAGCTGCAAAGTGCACATAGTTCCTCGACTTATTAATGAACTACCGTCTGTTTTGTGAAATAATATGACCCCTAAAATATTAAACACTTATTAAAATCCTACTATCTGTATGAATATCGACGTCAGCTCTCTTAACAGCATTAGAACATAAAAATCAGTGGTTTTCTTAATTGTTACGTTAAAACAATAAATACAATTTTTAAACATAAATAAAGAACAAAAAAACCATGAAATATAGATTACATGTATTGGGGAAATGCACTAGTTATCTCTCTTTATTAATAAAGACACAAGTCTGTTAACACTTGTGTCATGGTGTAGATTTTTTTCTTCAACAGAATAGACAGTAATAACCAGATTGTGTATTCTATCAAAATATTGGATAATTTACAGATGTAATCGATTATGAGTAAGTGGTGAAAAAAATTCCTACATATATTCATAAATATATACATATATACAAAAAAATTCATAAGAAAAGTTCCAATGGATGACTTAAAAGGTGGATTTAACCTTTAAACACTTTGGAAGCCACATGTATGCACTACTTAATGGTAAATATGTGATTCAACAATCAAGATGGCAAACTATGAAATAGTAGACAATTTCAAATTCACCCAGGTGGTAAGTTTCACCTGTTGGCATTTTCCAGGGCATGATATTTCAACAATGTATGTTGTTGAACTTTAATTACTATTACTATTCATCTCATACTGTTATCATGAATATGGTAACTGATGGGTGATTATGTAAAAGAACTTCAATATAACAACCATGTACATTTATTATAAAAACGATGTATATACAACTTTTAATTTATAAATTAAAGTATTTTTACTTTTTAGTTTACAATTAATATAAGCAATTAATGTGACTGATAATTGCCAACAAATTATTGTTATCTATTAGAATAATATAGTAGTCACACTAAAGACACAACCACAGAGAAAGATTATTGAGTTCAATGGTAAATTTTGTAATCACATAGTTATATTATTAGGCACACAAAGTAAAATCATCTAGCATGGAATTTATTGAATTAATGTGGCATGTAAATAGTATTTACTGGATTTGTGCTTGGTGCATGGCAATAAGCTCACCACCTATTCCATAGTGGGATGTAAATGTAACTGGTCAAATGTGGGAGTGTACTACACTCCTCTGTCTACCTCTTCAGGGATACAGGCGTGAAGTTATGTTTTTTTATGTAAATGATGAAACAATTTTATTATTAATTATGTGTATAACAAAAAAGTATTCTAATTATGTATAACAAAAATGTATTCACAAATGCATGTCTAAAAAACAGTCACAACTCTGACATTATCACAGGTTGGCAAATATGTTTGTGATAAAGTTTCTTAATATGGTTTAATTGAAAACTGGCATTCATGAATTGCAGATAATGTATAAAATACCTATATGTTTGTTTATAAAATACTGGCCTCATTACACTAAGCTTATTACCAAAGGCCAGTTGAAATTTTGACTATAATTCAAATGCCCAGTGTGTGATTTTAGGTATTCTATAACAACCTATACTCATTTGATATCTTTGGAATATAGATGATATATTGCAATGTATTATTTTAATCACTAACCCCGCTATGCACACCTATGCTACAAATAGTGTTAAACATTCAGACAGAAAATGAATTGAATTCTTCTGAACATTAAATAATATGTAATATAATCCACTGTATAGATAATACCTCAGTATCTTGCGAGTTTCCAATTATTTACTGTAGATAAAAATGATTCCAAAACAAACACAGCAACATAAAGTATGCATGGGTGGAGTATATTTACTTTATGCAATGGATGCATTATGATAAAGGATGATATTAAAAAATTACCTTGGTTTTTGGTTGTGAAAGCACTTCTTTATGGAGAATTTTTTTCATATATGATAATGACATTATAAATATACCAATAAATAACCAGTCCAATTGACTTTTTGTATATTTGAGATGCACTGACGCAATATGATTGACAATAGGAAAATGAGTTTTGATAAAATACTAGGTAAAGATAGTACTAGGTAAGTACATGAAATTTAGATATTGGCTAACTCAGAACCCAGTAATTTACCTGTATATATGAAAATGTTATTCAAATATTTAAAATCAGTCTTTCTGATAGTTGATATTGCTGCACTACTGAATTTAAATTACCAATGTTTCTGTGTCAAATACATACAATTGAAAAGCTATTTACACACAGTACAATTTCGTAACAACATTTTTGTAGTTTTTCAATAAACACTAAGTTTAAATTTACAGAGTGTACAAACAAAAATATGTGATCAATGCATATACATACATTTTCGAGGAATATTCTATGTAATTCAAAGGTTGTATTGTTAAATAATAGAGTTGTTCAGATAAATTAAATTTGTTTAAAAATTATGAAGTATATATATATGATATAAACATAATATATGATATAAACATAATATATAATATAAACAATTGAACATTAAGCTTATAACAGGTGTGGCAAAAAAAATTGGGAATTGCTAAGTTTACAGAAAAGCTAGGTTTAAAAATCAATATTTTGCATAAACATATTATTACATAAAGTAAATGATTTTATAGATTAAATGAAAAAAAATGCACATAAAATAACAACTGAAAATAATGATAGTATAAATGCAAAGTGGTTCAAGTGAATTGTTCCATTTATTAAATATCAATTGTATGCTATTCACATTTAATGGTAATTTGTGTTGGATAAATAATACTTTAATTTAACAAAGAATTGAAAAATTCAACAAGAAGTGTTTTTCATGATTAAGATTACACATAAAAAATAGCCTTCAATGAGGTTACTTTTATCTGACTTGTTCTATATAATCATATCTTTTATCTACACATATAGCTTGTGAGCTTTCATTCATTTAAAAATTTTCTTTTCTAAATCATTGGTAGTCATACTACACATGTTCTATTTTGATGAATGGGTAAATTATAAAACATTACTAATAATTTCAATATTGGTACAAATATAACGTAAACAAACTTGATGTAGAATATTTATAGATGATAGAAATGCAGACTTGCTCAAAGAGTATTTACAGGTCATGTACCATGAAGGTAAAGTTAAATTAACATAGCTAAAAAAGAGTTTTGAGTGTAATATGTCTAGCATAGACATTTAAGTCATGATGCCTGCTTGCTATTAAAATACTTAATGAGTAGAGACCGTAAGTTGTAAAGTATGTAACAAAAATTCACTCACCGTTTCTATTAGTTTCCTATAATCTAAAAGTGTACTCTTATCCTTAATCTCCCCGGAGGCGATCCACGACTTGATCTGATCACGTAGCCTCTGGAGCTTCTTAATCTCCTTCTTGAGATCCGCTTCATACTTCTCTTTCTGATTACTGTTTGTCGCATTGTGTACCTTCTGCCAGATGTCCTCGAACGTCTCTACTCCTTCCGTTACCTTTTTTAAACACCTGTCTATTTCACCTGCAAAAATCATAGCCACTGCACAATATGCCAATTGCAATATGCACCGCAAGTATAACTGACCGTTTATGAAACTATTCTACACTTTAAACACGTCTACAGCACAGAATTAAATGAATATCGATGTACTGCAGTTACAAATCAGACAATAATCACGTTGTTATGCTCCCGTAATAAAAACTCACGTCTATAAGCACGTAGCATCTCGCAAACGCGCTGTCAACAGTAACAGACACCGATTTATGTCGAGTTTGAAGTTTTACTAAAATATGTTTACAGGTGATATAAGTGCAGTACTATCGACTCTATGCCAGAGGTCTCCACTGATGGACAATAGAACTCTAGAACACGTATCTACATAGGTTGGGGTCAATCAATCTCTAACCAGATAACATCATGAATTACCTTGTAATTTCCTTGTCGCAGCCATAGCTATTTACACATGTGGACGAACGTTCCGTACATATCCTAAACATACAAACTATTTACAGTAAAATGCACAAAAATTATTGATAAACAGACAAACTACACATCTGAAGCTTTGTTCGAATCCAAGATGGCTACCGTACACCGCTCAAACTGTTAATGACTGAACGCATCCAGGCCGACGACCACAGTATCAACCTGTCTCGCGCCTGGAATGGTAATTAGCATGAAGCTTTCATAAATAATTATGAATAACTTGTCACTAAAACAACAAACTTCAAATTTTCCACAAAATGATTTTAGGTACGTCGCGTAGACCATCAATCAAGTGCGCAGGCGCAAAATAATAGAGCAAAGCATAGACAAAATAGCAAGAAATTGACAATTGGTATGAAGAGTAACTATGCTCTATTTTAATAACTGTATGTTGCTTTTATAGTAAAAGCTCAAATGTATATTTCGAAAAATATTTTGAATACGTTGTACTATCAAGTATACTTTATAATATGTAAAATTAGATTAGGTAGGAAAATAACTTATTTGTTATCTGTTGTTCGATGGCAGAGAATATAAGTACCATTACCTGTCACGAGATGGCAGGGCATTATTTTATCGTGCAGCCGCTAGAGGCCGTCAATATTAATAAATGTAGTAAAGAACTATATTTTTTTTTCACCAAGCTGAAAATCGTAAAAGCAACCCCACAAAGAAACTAGAAGTAGATTATTCATTTCATGCGAATAAATTAATGTAAATGACTACATTTTTAAATAGTTATTCAAATCATTTCAATTAAGTCACAAAAAACAATATTTTTTTATTAATAGCAAACTGCTTAAAACACACTATAAACAAAATTGTAACTGTAATTTCTACTCAGATTCAATAATACTAAAACTATATGGGTACGACATAGAATAATATTTAGGCAAGACGTTTAACCGAAGAATTTTTAAACCATTACAAAGTAGGTATGCGGTCCTATAGGTACTTTGCAATTATAGAGTTAATATGTAAGAATTTTGCACTGTACCTATAGGTATACAAGATTACGGTTTGAGTAGGTTAGACATCAAGTCAAGGTACTTAACGTTTTGTAACTTCATTACTGTTTAACAACGGCTCGAGGACCTGTTTATTGCGAGAGCGTCGTAAATGCCGTTATATTACCGTTTTACAGCACTCCTTTAACGGCCGAACTGTTATTAATTAGAGTGGAAGTAACGATACTCGATATTATACATCGTTTTTGTAACAATTAAGTATTTAAGTACTCTCTAGTTCAAAACAATTTCACATTTACCTTAATATCTAAAATATGTAATATAAATTTTAATATAAAACCTTTTTAATGTTTATATTTATTTGGCTGCCTCGTTGGTCGTGTTGGTTGCAAGTGCGACTGCCGATCGGGAGGTCCTGGGTTCGATTCCCGGGTCGGGCA
>DWDU01000470.1:0-18818 GCA_018245575.1 Jemadia suekentonmiller | reverse complement strand
CACTACTAGAAAATCTAAATTAGAAAATCTAAATTAGAACATTTTTGTAGTGCCCGACCCGGGAATCGAACCCAGGAATTTTAATATTCAAAAAATTTTATTAAACTTAAAAGATATATTTCTATTATTTGTCCGAATGTAACAATTTAAATAAGAGAAAGGTAGCGATATTTTTCTATACAATTATCAAATTTAAACGGTGACAATTTGGAAAAATACTTCATTATGTTTAATAACGTAACATTTTAATATGGTTAAAAGCAATATTTAATAAAAAAGAAAATATTGTTATAAAGTATATGGTATATTATTAGATACACAGATGTGTAAAATGACAACGGCAGTAGCATAAATTTGTATTCTAACGGAACTAAGCTCCTCTAAGGTACCGCCCTTTCCGTTTCCGTATATTGTGTCTCCTCTGAGAATTAACTGGGTTGCCCTCAGTATTTACAATGGTGCGTCGTAAGTTATTTAAAAAAGTCAAAAGCACTCATATTTTAACAGCAGTGAGGTCAATTTTAGAATTATTTATGTATGAACATTCAGACGGTATTTCTCTATTATTTATATCACATTATGCTAAGGCCTTTTTTGTTTACGGGGGGAAACTTTCAAAAGATACCCGGTATCCCAGGAGAGTTACCGGGTTATATGGGACTTTTACCGCACAAAGACCACCTGGGTGGCCTTCCTCGACGCTAATAAAAGGACTCCGGGGGCTCCGGCGGAACGCACCGGTGCCGTCTTAGCACGACGCTGTACAGGACCGTTAGGTGAGTCGCACGATAACATGCAGCTGCACATTCTGTCGTCTTCCTCAGGGTCGGTTTGAGCTCTTACTTTAGAGCAATTGCGGATGCCTCGTTTTAGTCGCGTCTTACGAGATGCAGGTGGTACCGTAGCTGGTGCTCTGGTCCCGAGCCACAAGAACTTAATACTAAGGCCTAAACTCTTCATATTCAGAGAGAAGATTAATGTCTTACAACGGTACGATAAAAATGTTGATAATGATAATGATTACGTTATTATTGTATAATTTATATTTCTTACGTTAAACATTCGAATTTGAAAATCTACGTACATATTATTTGTAAACAGAATTTATTGTACAGCACGATTGTTATGCCTTTGTTTCCTCACTTATAATCTGAAAGATAAATTAGACAGTTGCTGCAAATGCTTTTGATTAATGACCGCGGTTATTTGTGTGTCGAGTGTTTGGTATGCCCACGAATGGAGCTTAGGAGACTATTTCGTGGAAAAACAATTACGCCTTTCATACGTACATAATATAAAGAAATAATGTTTTCAAACTTTGCAATGTAAACTTTATCATATTTCTTATCTGTTTTTTAAGAGGCTAGTATAATCGGATCTTCGGTTTTCTGTATTTCTTGAAATCGAAATGTTGCTTTTCTTTTATTTGCAATAGTAATTTATATTAAACAAACTATTTTGTATGTAAGAGACTTTGTATGTAAGTACTTTCTATTTTATACACGTAAGTAGATAACAGCGCGTTTACGTTGTGTTTGTTTATTTATTGTATGAAATATTAGAAATACTTACCTACAGGCGCGAAGTCATTATAGTCGTCTCGAAGTGAATGATGGACACTCGCAGTGGAGAACCGTTGTCCGCTGTGCTCCTTCCGATCAAATGTATCAAAATAATTATTTCTGAGCTGCGTTTGTGTCGACGTACCGCGTTTCGGCGAACCATTACTTGCAGCACTGGTCAAACCTAAACCTAATTTGGCGTTTTCATTATTTTCAATCTCATTATCACTAGATCCGTTAAGAATTATTTTCTTTATTGTCTTCACTTCCTCGATTTCACTAATTTTGTGTTCAGCTACCGAATGCTTGGTTATTTCTTCGCGCGAATGAAAATCACTGTCGCTTTTTGAGTTGAAAATCTTCTTAGAGTCCGACACCGGAGCGCCGTTCGTCTTATTCTCTGAGAGCAAATACTTTTCAAAGGGGTCACTGTTCCTCTTTGTTTCAAAAGGATTTTTTCCATTTCGTGTTACGTCATTTGGCATACTTCCGCGATCCGCATAGTTGGATTTAGCGCCATCGGAGTAAGGATCAACTCTACCATTTGTGCTGTATTTTGGTTTTACAGATTCGTACCCGCTACTATTTTGATTATCATTATAGTTCCCGATTCCACTAGGGCTCGGTTCGTATGTCGATGAGTAGACTGGGGGTTGTAATTCTGTATTATAGTCATCGAAACATGACGATTCCTTAGATTTATTAATTGATTTTCTATCTACTCCGGCGAGCGACGCTCTACCATTTGGTACGGGAAGTTTGGAAGCACTTGAATAATTTGAGGGTAATGTTGTGTAAAAAGGATTTGTGGGATGAAACTTGAGCGGTTCTTCAGTGGGCGCGATGGATTTTACGAGTGGTGTTGAGCTGAGTGTTTGCGCCGGGTTGAGTGAACGCATAGAGGAGGAAAACGTCCGATTGTGGGGGGATTGCGACGGCCGGATAGTTGCATAGACTGGTAGCTGTGGCGTCGCCCTCCCACTGTTCACCTCGGCGATCATTTGAGAGGGCCCTGAAACAAAGCGGTATAACTTTAATAATAAAGTATGAGAGCGATTTCAGTATTTTAATATGTAATAAAATAAGTTTAAAGGTAAAAATTGACGCCTGAACGTAGTATACAAATTTGAAATATTTTATAAATACGTTACTACACTGCTTTTCCAGCCTTTTAAGAAAATACAGGCCTGACGTCATATTAATATAACCTGATCACTTCCAATTTACTATTTTTTTGAAAGTATACTTTTGGTCTAGATCGTATAATGCTAGTTTATATGGCTTTTGAAGCCTAAAGTGTCTGAATTTGTCACGACGTTCACCACGTACCGGTTAGAAGCGATAAAATACTCTTGCTTCAATGTGGTGTAGACCAAGCATTATGTAGAAATGGCCTTTAACCGCGTCTACAAGCAACGATATATGGTTAGTACATTTAAATTATCTACTGAAAAATCGTGAGGCAACCTGCAAACCTTAGAATTGTCCATAACGTTCTATAAAGCGTGTAAAATCTGTTAACCTGCACTTGGTCAGCGTGGCAGACTATTGCCCTTAATCCGTTTATTCCAACAGTGGAACAGAATAAGTTCAATCGTTTCACAAAAATGTTTTAAGGTTCAAAAGCAGACAGATATCGAACAGCATGCGCGACCACGAGCTTACTCATAAACACAATCAGCAATTCTACTTCGTGTCTAATCTATGGCCTGTCTCATGCAGAGGTGCGATAATGTAACACCCACGTTTTGACTATAAAAGGATAAATTGAAAACGTTCAAATTTTAAAGTTTTGCTCAAATTCATACGTATTGGAGAAAAACTTTACAACTTGATAGTATATTAAGTAGGTAGGTATTTACTGTTTTGTCGCAGAGATACTTTATTTCAATCGTTTTGTCATGGATAAAATCAAATCAATGATAGTCAAACCTTTTTTATCGTTCCACTTCTGGTCTCCTCTCGAAAACAGAAGAGAGAAATAACATAACAGAGAACTGTAAGAAGAGCGACTTTTCTCACGATCTGTGTTCCTCTCATAGCAAATTAAGCAATATTTATTTTTAATATTGATCTATGGAATTTTAATAATTTAAAAATAACCGACCAATTAAAAACCGAATTTAAAAATGAATTGTCACATATTAAACATCATAAAACAGAAACTTAAATGCAATTAAATAAAAAGTTCACCATAAGTATATATTTCTAGCTGTAAATGTAAAATCGTTTTACGAACACTAAAAGAAATCACATTTTAGGTTGACGTGAACAAAAGTGGTCGCTAGTGGAATTGCAAAGTCAGCGTTGTTAAAACGTAATTCCTATGTGCCTGTAACTGAAGCGCCGCGCGAACTTTGTGGTATTCACGCGCTGTGAAAAACTAAAAGAACGGAGTGGAAGCCTAAAGTGAATAATAATGCTCTCGAGACCACACTCAGTACCGCCTTTCGAATGAGAATTAAAAATATATACACTTATACAATAACTTGATATATGTTTTATATACAATACGATTGTATTTCTTTTAGCACTATCATTACCATCTGTGACAAGTACAAAATTAAGCTTTTTATTAAAGTAGTTTCAGATAGATAATTGTCTTTAATTCCGCCCTCTGAGCCTGTCTGCAGTCTATGAGCCCAATACATATGATCGCGATGGATCTGTAGAATCTAAGAAGATAAGAACCTAAACATCTAAATAATAAGGACTTTCCGTATAAACTAGACACTTAATGAACAAAAGGGTACGAGAGATGCATAATATCGTGACATAATTATAAACCTTCAGGTTTATAAAAATCATGCATTATGCCAAAGTTTTATTAAACCAAATTTTTATAAATAAAATTATATTTTTTTCAAAGCATTGTAAGCATTTAATAGTTTTAATTATAATAAAATTATTATTAATACTTTTTGTATGAATATTCGAGGCGACAAGAAATTTCAAAATTCAACTATATTCAAGCCTCGTTGACATACAAATATTTAAATAACATTTGAAATTCAATTATGAAGTGTAGTAAAATTAGTTAATTGGTAACTTAAAACCTAATATTAGTTCTCCCAATACACGAAAATGTTCAGGTGTTACAATCTTAGCTCGTTGTTGAGCGACAGTGTTTGATAGATAAATATAGATTTAACTGGGCTGATTTTGTTCAATTGACTCATCTGATTCAACTTGTTACATCTATTTGGAGAATATTCTAACTGTGAGAAATAAATAACTGATTTAAAATGGTTAATGTCAAAAGAACAAACGAGGTATGATCGGTTTCCATTTCAGAAGGTTGACATATCAGAATCGTAAAACTTCTTGAAAATAGGCGACTGTATGTTCAAGGGACGACTAAATCTCCTTTTAATTTTACTACACTATAACATACTTTAATATCAGTATCTAATTAGCATTAAGACGTGGCTCTTAAATCTATTTAATTGGTATGTAATTCGAGCACTAATTTATATTTGAAGATTATTGTACTATATTTACTTTCTTTCCTCATCCTACGCGGTTCTTAGTAGTATAATGTAAGGTCTTAAAAACCAGTGTGATGTAGCAAAACTATGATTTTCGTATTGGCTTTTAAACTTACTTTTCAACTCGCTGGCTTTGCCGATGGATCTTCTTCGCGGTGACATCTCTCTGTCTCTGGCGACAAGGAAACTTAGATTAAAACCCGTGAACAACTTAGCGCACGGAACTTTTGAAAGTAACTAATGATGAGCTATGTGGAGCTTATGTTTACAAAGTTTCCTTTACTTCCGTGACACGTTGTCGTTCTATGGAGAGGGGTAAGTTCTGATTATAACATGAACTTTTGAAAACAGTAACATTTAGGTAATAATTGTTTGCAAGTTGCGGATTAAGAATTTGTAGTAAAATGGTAAGTTTTGATAACAATATTATTTCGATGATATTGAGATTTAGATAATTGCTTGCAAATTGCGAAATAAGCATTATATTTTCTTCGTATTTTATGTTTTAATTTGCCAACACTTGATGGCACAATGTTCTTCAGGTCTGCAACCTTACATAAGTAGTACATGGATCGTAACATACTAATATTTACATAAACCTAACATCACTCTTGTCATACCCGAAGAGGTAGGCAGAAGTGTGTGTAGTACATTAGTACGTTTCACCAGGTTCATTTACGTAGACCTTTCGATCGATAATCGCACTAGCAAAAAACACGAAAAATGAGGCAGTCAATATATGTATATGCAACAAATATACCTATTATAATATAGACTACTTCTTGAATAGTTACAGGTATCGATTGACAGGTACAGAGAGAATGAATTACGTTCATGATCTCTTCAATTGATAATATAATAGATGCTACTGACAGTTGCATAAAAACCAGGACTGATAGATGTGGCATATATCAGTAAACATCAAGTGCAGGAGCGGGAAGACAAAAACCATTGACGTCATCGAAAGTCTACATCAAATATTCGTCAATTACAAACACGAATGCGAGGACACAAGCGATTGTTTAGTCGAGTAAGTTGGTTGCGTAACGAAATTTGAATTCCTTCCAACAGCGTCGTGAAGTATTACTCGATCCCGAAGGAGTACGAACGTTAATTAATACGGCTGTAACTGAAGCACTTGTATTGCACTTACGCCACATGTGTGTAGGTACTTAATTTGTGTAATATCGTATAAGCATGCTAATGGAAAATGGACATGCAAATTATATATATTTAATTCCCGATGGTGTTAGCTATGAACATAAAATATATACCTACGTGCCGTATTCAATTACAGCCATATTACCGGTAAAGAAGTAGTCATCTTCAATAATAGTGTATAAGCCGATGTGCTTTTAGGTGTGTATAACGTGATATTACGCCTGTAATCCCTGAAGAGGTACGCAGGGAAGTGTAGTATACTCTGTATACTCCGACTTTTTACCAGCTACGTTTATGTCCTATGTATTAGGTGGTGAGTCTATTGCTATACACCGGACACATATCCAAAGACCGAACCACTACTAGAATATCCAAGTAAGAAAAATTCAACAGTGCCCAACCCGGGACTTGAACCCCGTCTCTCTGTATAGGCAGTTGCATTTACAATCAACATTACCAACGAGGCAGTCATACTAAGTTATACACCTAGAATTCCAATAAACCAGCTCTACTTGGTTACACTATACATTATGCAATTAATATATGTAAGTAAACGAACTGCAGTAAAATGGTCCAGTCAAAAATAGACACATTTAAAAAATTAACTAAAAAAATGTATTACAAGCATGCGTAGTAAAGGACTTCGCACTGGGAGGTTGTCAAAATTGGTCATTTTTAAATCAAAGTGTATAAAACTCCTTATATGAAATCCACATGAAAACTACATCTCAGTATAAGAATGAGCCGCGCCAAACTTAAAAATGGGATCCGTAGAAATAACTTTAATGTTAAAATATCTGCCTACCTCTTCGGGGATTACAGGCGTGATGTCACGTAATTTTTTTTATATCTTTATATTTACATATTTGCTTGTACGCCCATAATTTTAATTTATCTGTCAACACATTTAACCGTCATATTCACAAGCGTAGAAAATCGAGTTTATTCAATAATTAAATATACGAAAATACTTTTATTTTACATTCTAATTAAGTAGGAACGATAATAATATTAAGTTAATAAAATAAAAAATGCTTACTCGTTCAGTCCGAGCCTTAGCACGGGACCAGCTGACCTCAGCATAGCGTGAGCTTCAGCGTTGCTCATCGCCTTAGTGCTCTGGCCATTGATCGACGAGATGACGTCACCCTCCCGTATCCCGCTCAAGGACGCCTTCCTCCCCGGGTTCACCTGGAAGCGAGTATCATGAGTGTTCACCAGCTTATACGGATTTATGGCCAATAAACAAAAACACGTGTCTGCTGAACGAATTCCTCGCCGCACAGATTACATGTACAGTCTGGTTTTATTTATAGATTTAGTAGGTTCGAGGTGAGTCTACTCCTGCTATATATCTTGTTGTTACATTGTATTATATCGTTTATAAATTATTATGTCGGTAGGAATAAAATGAAAAAAATGTTTACGTCACAAAATCATAATTTTATAACAAATAATATAACATCTGTATTGTTTACAGTATTTAAATTTTAAGTCTATTTATACATATAAAAAGGAAACGAACTAGCTGACTGACTTATACACGCAAATAAATAATTAATAACAATAACAAATATGATAATCTGTACATTAATAGCGATATTTATATTTTGTATTTCTACCACACACTACAATGGCTACTCAGATCAACAGGAGAACTTTTGAACGGCCCTAAAAATGTGTTTCGGATATCTTACGTTCAATAAATCACACACAATAAATCATAAGATTGCTTCCAGGAATAGTGTTTTGTTAAAGCGGCTTACAATATCCGTTAGCCGGCCGACCTTCGAAATACAAAAGACCAAATGTTTTCAGGAAATGGAGCTAGTCTATAGCTCCCATGTTTTTCATAACAACGTTAAATGGTTCCCGTATACTTAACGGACACCCTTCTTATTTCGCCGCTCTGCGATATCGGGCCCGCCCTTCATAGTATTACAGCATAACATACGTCACGACAACTCGAGAGGGGATTGAATGAAACAAGGTTAATGTTATTCTGACTATTTGATTTTGAGCTGTACCGGCCTATAAGATTCAATCTCATTCGCAGTTCCGGTGAACAAAATATCGCGAGCAAAGCTGCGACCAGTAGTGTTCAGCATTATATTCTTAAGACCGAGTTATGTCTTGGAGTACATGACTTATGCAGTGGGCTAATTTTGCAGACTATATTTACCCCTCTCATTAGAAGAAGTTGAACAAACAAAGTAGTGATATTGATGATAGTCAATTGAAGATTAAATGCGAGTAACTATATTTAATAATAAATGCAATCAACTCCTTATCATAGCCTTGGAATTGCAAAAATCTGAATACAATCAGTCAATATGTATGTTATCTAACATCTATTCAAATAAAAGTTGTGCCCTGTATTGTCAATTGAAACATATACTTCGATATACCAGCGCGGTTTGGATATAGGCGTATATTTTCTACCGTATCTACCTCAGGCTATTCGAGAAATTCCAACTTTCACAAACTTTATACGCCACGCTTGTAAGCCGTCTCGTTTCCCTACCGTTGCCTGCTACAAGTCTGGAAACGTAGATAACAGAAGGACGCGTTTTGTTAAATTGAGAAGTACTAAAGCTAACTTTTTATCGTTAGCAAATTGCAGAAAATAATTTTTTTTTTATTGTATATTTATGAATTTAAATTATATGTTTTAGTATGTGCCAAGGCAAATCTAATAGATGTGGCGTCAAAGTAATCATATAACATAATGATAACAAAATAACATCTTGGGACAACTTGTCACAAAGCCAGCGATCCCAAAATTGGAAAATTCCCGTGTTATACGTAATAACCAGAAAATTGTTAACCTCTGTATATAATTTTTCTAAACACATAATTACCGTACACGTACACTGCACGTAATTACGTACACTTCGGCGTATTAATATCGAGAGACGACTAGTTACCTAATGGTGGAATAATGTAGAGTTGTAATGATTTTGTGTTATTCCAATTGACCCATGTTATTTTATTTAAATATTTCTGTTCTATTTTAAACTAATGTTATGTTCATTTGTAAGTTAATTTTGTATATCAGAGGATTATTTTTTATTCTGGCTTTTTCTTAAGAAAATAAAGAAAATCACGTCTGTATTTCTAGAAGATGTAGGCAGAGGAGTGTAGTACACCCACACGAGACCTCTGTGGAGTTACACATCCCACTATTGAATAGAATGCGAGCCTATTGCCATACGACCACAAATACAGACACCAAGCCGCTAATTGGAATTTCATGTTTCTTTTTTCTTTTACATTTTTTATAAACGCCTATCATAATTTTTAACCATCATCATAAATGCCATTGGACATAACGTCTGCAAATAAAGTTAATGAAGAATAGTTATAAAAATAAATAATCGTTGTTCTTAATCCCAAATATGCTATAATATAATTGAAAGAGTGCTACACTCTTTTGCATATCTCATCGGAGATTACAGGCGTGAAGTTACGTACGCCATAATTTAATTAACGTACACTTATAGCTCTCCAAATTTCTAATTAGTTATAAGTCATACAAACACATCAAGAATCAGAGAGAAAATGTAAGGGCGATAGATTAAATTGGTGAATTAATATATTTTATAAACAGAGTGACACAAAGAATAATGCCAGTGGTAAGATAGTAGACAGCTCGATTTATAAGAAACGCCAGTTAACATCATGCCCTAAATAAATGTAGTGTATTTTTTCTTCAATACGGCGTGTAATAGAAAATTCGCTGAAAATACGGATATTCTATGTACTGGTGTGTAATAAGAATATTGTTTAAATAAATTATGTTCTTTATTTATTGAGACAAGCCACATACGGTCACCTGATTTTATGATAGGCAGAGCTTGTATTTCATATTTTCACAAATATGAACGGATTTTTGTAATTTTGTAAGATATTGCCAGTGCCACGTTCATATGGTAGTCGTGAGGGGTTTTAATTGGACAAATCGCTTATCTCCTAATTTTTATCTTAATTAAACCTCTGTAAAGCGGGGCGAGGGTGTAATCTTCCCTACCCCTATACTTGTAAGGGGAGACTTTGCAGTTGCTCATATAGACAATAATAGCGCTATACCAAACAGTTTCAATAATATTGAAATAAAGTCTTCTACTCTATACAATACAAAAATGCTTTATTGCACATCACGAAAAAAAACAATACAAGAACTTGAGACAACATGGTTGTAACTATAGGTGCTCTTATCGCTAACAGAGAAATCTCTTCTAGGCAACCTAAAGTTCAGAACTAAATTAACGAGAAGAATGTCAAATCGGTAAAGTGTTCAGAAATAGTTTAAAGGATAACATACGCGAAACACATTGTTGATTGTATACTTATGTAATAAAAGATGTACCTAGACGAAGACACAAAGTAAAATAGAAAAGTAAACCCCAAGTTGTAACGCGGAATTTGTTCTGAATGTTGTATAACGTTAAGCTATGAGTACATATTAAAGTGGAGTTGAGTTACCGCGTTCGGTTCCCGCCGCCTCGCCGCCGGTGAACAGAACTTCAACATGTCTCTGCCGGAAGCGGAACTGATCCTTGTCACTCAGATATTCTCACCAATATTCAACACATTCACACATTTACACAACACCGAGTTACACAATTCTCGCCTGCGAACGTGACAAGCGAGAACACTTCCAATGTAACATCGTGACTATTTAGTTACTCGTATTTATTATAACAAAATCAAACAAGTTATTGAAGATTTCTAAAGTAGCTATCACTTCGATCTGCTATCGTCCCCTAGCCGGGGGGTCGTGACGCGCGACTAAATTCGCCCTATTCGTAAATCGTCCAGCTACCCCGTCAGAGCCAAGGGCGATACTAAGCTCAAAAGAGCACGCGATGTTAGAGCCAATTTCATCGGAACATTATATGGACATTATTCGAATATGCATGCGCCGTGAACAGATAGCTATTGTTATGTCGGCGCTCGTCACTCGCCACGAATATTAATCTCCTCGGAGGAGTCTCGAGGAGTCGTGCGGGTGCGAGCTGGTACCATGGATACGTGCGAAGCCTGCATGTATTTTATTAGGCCGATGAACCTTACCTTTGTATGGAAATAATTCGTAATAACAATACATTTAAATTCCTCATTAGGACTTTGCAATTACATGGCAGATTATTGTATATAATCATGTTTTTAACTATTGCTTATGCATTTGAGTAGACTGATTGATTTTGCACATATTATCTTTTTTTTTTCTAAATCTGCTGCAAACATATCACAATTATCTAGTCAATTTTATATACCTACGTTAAAATTTTCAAAATGTTAGTTTTTATGAAGACTTTTTGAATAATATTGTACTATTCTTTGTCAATGTGAAACCCAATGTTTACCTTATATTTGTGTAGTAAAAAGGTTCAGTGTCGCAAACCAATGAGGCCGACACTAGACTATACGAGTTCACTATATGGACTAACATCGTGGGTGGCCAACCCACTTACTAAGTGCTTAAATAAAGAAACATTGTAACTCTATTTTTCCCGAGTGTAGTATTTATTAGAGCTTATAAGCAAAACACAATTAACAAAATGATGTGAACTTCTCGTAACGACTAAAAAGCCTATGAAAACGGCAACGTAGGTATATTAAAAAGTAGCAATTAGAGTATTTGACACCATTTGATTAAATGTTTTTGTAATGTGATCATGAATTTTAATATCTTAAGTATTCTAAATATAAATCGCGAGTTCTGAGATCTAAATATGATTATCATTCCAATTTATCCTCCGAAACGTGTACGACAAGTCAAATGTATGTATGAAGATATGTACACAAACATATTTTAAAATATAATGTTCAATAAAAAATGTATTTCAGACACAGGCACAAACTCCTATTAAAGTTAAACTGTATACGTCTTACGTGTTTACTGACCTAGGAATAAGCCATAATTAAATTGTAGAAAATAGATATAAAAATGGCTGTAAATAGTTGACTAGTTGATGTACATATAATATTTTAAAAAAAAATTTGCTAAAATAAAGACATTTCATATAACTACTCGGACAGGAACAATAAAAAGTTCACTCTGAAACATATCATTGTTACAAGTCGTAGATAAAAAATACCCATTTTGTAGGGTGAATATCTGAGAGAAGAGGCTAAAGGGGAATTTCTAAAGGTGAATACTGATTGTTGGAGGCTTCGAGTCGATGTGAGGCGGAAAGGAGGAGCTTAAACGTGTATGAACTGCTCGTGCATTGATGGAAATTCCTCGTCACGTCGCCGGCTTTAGAAATGCATAAATTTCCAACAGGGGCATTTTAAATTCGTTCCGATGTCGATAAAGTTGCTACTTGCTCTCGTGGGAACATTAGAGATATGATGCGCAAGAAGGACACGTCGTGAAAATTTCATTTATGTAAGTTGTGTATATTTTGCTTTTTTTAACTTTTGAAATGTTTACTCACACCAGTCTACAGCAAAATATAATAATAAAATTATACATCAATCAATTTGTTTATATAAACGGTTAAGACTGACTGGCACATCATCGTCATGAGAATAATGCAGTCCACAGCTGGACATACGCTGCACTGAGGGGTTATGCCCATCGTCTCCACGCTGGGCATAGGGGTTGGGGATCGTAGAGCACAGCTTCTCGCACAGCTTACACCGCTAATCGTAAATGATCAGGCCATTTAACTGTACCTAGGCAGACCGCGCCTTACTGGCTGTAACACCTCTATTTCTACAGTCGTATTCGACCTTAATTGTTGTGTCTTTGAACAGCAGCTACCACATATAACTGCTGCTTGCTCGTATACTATCCTCGCACTCAAAATATTTCAAAATAAGGATCATACTTCTTTCATTTACTACTCTATTGAAGTCCAATGAGCCGGTACCGGAGCAGTTGGCTGCGGTTTGTTCCAAACACCGCGCAGATGCGTTAGAGACCCTCATATAGCAATGTAACAATTGACATGAAACCTCCAATATTATCATTAATATAAAAAAACTACATAACATATTTAACACAAAGCCTAATAATAAATAAGATAATCGGTTACATAACAACGTAATAATTATTTAGGAATTCCAAGACAACTATTATCTGTCCTTACCGGCATCAGTGTTAATGGAGTATTGAATTATAGCTGATTGCGGGTCATTCGCGACCGGTCAGATTGTTGTCAGAAGTACCTATCGATATTCCAGTCACGTATGTTTCGTGACTCTGCTACACGCCAACTCGATATCTGTTGTTAAATCTATCGCCAAATTTACTATATCTATGTGTGAGACGAAGTTATTTATAAACAAATTGTTGGTATATCTGCAGTCAAATGTATTGTTAAACTAACAATATTTTTGTGTGTAAGATGAATTTAGTTGTAAGTAAATTACATGTCTGCTGTAAAATTTATCGTCAAATTTACCAATGTTCATTAATCCATGTTGGGCCAATGCGGTGGCTATTCCAAATATTTTGTAATGACTGGTATTCATCTTATCCAATAGTAAAATACAAAAATAAGTCAATAGTTTCAGTCATAGATATCCTCGTTCTATAAAGAACACATAATTTCAGATTCCACGAGTGCTATATTTGTAATGAATTGAAACACTGAACAAAAAGAGAAAGAATGCAATTACTTTAAACTATGTATTAACCCATACGTGGACCTCAAATGATAACGTATGGGTAGATGTAGGGAGTCGCAAATATATATATCACCGCGTAAATTCGATAGAAAAATTGTGGCTCAACGGTGACTGGTCAGATTACAACAGTTTCCAGTATTCCGGTCACGTTTGCCGCGTGACTCCAACACGCACGTGTGTACTTCGCTAACCGTATATGTGTGTCTACTGCTCAAACTGCGCTCAATTTATCCTATTTTTATCCGGAATCCCAATACAATGATATGGAGGTACTGAAGTACTTTCTTGTCGGTGATGTGATTTTTTTTACATCGCCCACAGTTATAGGTGTATTACGGCTAAGTATCACTTAATTTCCAATGGAATATTAACAGGATAAATGTAAAACAATACGTAAATTGAATGGTAAAGTTATTTATGTGTTGCACACTTCGCAAAGTTGAAATTTAATGTGTTCGTAATTTACATCATGGATCAGATAACGAGGGCGAATGCGAGCAGTTCTATTATTCAACAATTAAGTGAACTCAATTGACAAGTTCGATACAATTTATGCATCAATAAACGACAAAGATTTGTCTGTTTTCGAAAAACGATAAAGTGTTACGACATTTATTTATAATAGTATCAATCGTTTCGTATCTATATAAATATCACGCTTGGCCCGTTACGGGGTAGGCAGACAGCGCGGAGTGCCAAATATTTCATCATTAAAGACCTGATGTGCTCCTTTCACATTGAAAACTCTGTTAATAATTGTTTCTGAGACTTCTAACTATAAATATAATATGTAGTAAAATAAATCATTAGATTTGCACCGGCTTAACTCACCTAAGGCTTTTTTAGATCACCCCGACTAGATGAGATCGCGGCGAACATGTTTAGAAACATTTGACTGTCCAGTTGACCATTCAACTGTACCTCTGTAAAAATACTTGCCGATCCACGCTATAGTAACGAGGTGGAGTATGGTCCAGGACTTCTACATCTGCTGGTGAAGGCGGACGCGTCCCCAAGAAAGCTATGTGGTAGCCACGTACATAAGTATCAAGAATTGTTGTATGCAAAGAACAATATATACTTTCGTTCATATTTAATGTTTTCTTTTTGTAAATGATGGTAGTTTCAAATGAGCATAGAGCAGAGCATAGAGCATTGTTTTATTGTACATAATTATAGTTATAATCGCATGTTTAAATGTCTAAGAATTAAGCCGGCTAGACTCACGTGTGGTTTTTCGGGGAGGCCCGACTGGTTTCAATATTTATATTTATATGATATCAATATTTTGACCAAACAGTGCAAAATACGTATTCTGTAAATTAAATTAACCGTTTAATATCTGTAAGCGATGGTAGTAAAAAAAAGCAAAAAAAAAAACAGTAGTATTGTTTCGAGCTGCAGTTTTAGAAAATATAGATATAATAGCCATCGAGTCAATTTGAATAACGAGCACTTTCAGGAAAGAGCATAAGTGAAGTTTTAAACTTTACATAAAATCACTTGTATACTGTTAAAATGCAATTGAAACATATTTTAGTACTCGAGTATACTGTCAGGACAATTTTTTTTACAAAAATCCTTGTACACTCAAATATCCTTTAAACTAAATACTGATTTTTAAAGAAGCATTTTAATTGAAAACATTAAAATTCTTTCGGATAAATGACAATGATATTTATTGCCGTATAGTTATAAAATGCGATTCCATCAAAAAAAATAATTTAATACTGTATTAATGTACTATACCTATAGTATAAGAATACGCATGTACAATATCATACTAATAGGTACTATCAACCTAAGCTTAAACCAAAATATCAAAAGAATCTGACGGTTTTACCATTCATAGTATATTCAAATCTCTTAATAGCACAAAGAATAGCTTTGTAAATTCTTACTGTAGGAGTAGGTACCTATCTACTGTACAAAAAACAGAAAACGAACGAATCTTTTCTTTTCCGCACTTTCGTCGCTAATTGGTGAAACGAAGAAAATAAAACGCGATTCTTCCACCAGATTTCAAACGTGAAATAATTTATACTTTTTCGTTAGCTTTTAAACATCTACTCTTTTATACATTTTCTCAGAATCTCATCAATCGACTTATCCACACCGTAGGTATTTTAACTTCGGAACACTCAATTAAATACTGAATTTAGGAATAATGAATCTAGTTGGCATAACGATTGTAGAAATTTGATGTCTAAATTGATATTTACAGATTACAGAATTGATAATATTCTAACTTTTATTTGTGTAATGATCTAATTTGTGCTCATTCACAAATCACTTTATTGAAGTTTATTTATGAGAATATAGTCAATAAAAGGATTTTACATATAAGGGTTTTAATACACTAATGTCACACATGTGTAGCAATGCTAAAGAATTATGTAAAAATATGTTGCGCTGCTTAAATGTTCAATCAAAACTGTCTATGTAATACATAATTTTATTTTACTACACTTTTAAGTGAAAATGCTGTAATTGTGTACATCAATTATGAAACAAACCTTAACAATTTTTACTGCGACAAGACCAACCACTTAAATGAATTACTGAGCAACGAGAGCTTCGTAATTACAAAGTCAGCGAGTAATTTTATAACTTAGGAAAGTTATTTGTTTTTCAGCTTCGCAAAGAGAACGGTGACAGCAGTGAAAACCTAGTGCTTTGAAATTCAGCCTCCCACTCCAGAGGCCTGGGTTTAAATCCCGGCACGTATCTCTTTATAAGATGTGCGTTTTTTTATTAAATATTACTTACTATAACGGTGAAGGAAAATATCGTGACGACACCTGCATCCCTTAGAGTTCATATGAATAAAAGTTACATAAAGGCGTGTGAAGTCTGCCAGTCCGTACTTGGGCAGCGTGGCAGACTTTAGCCTTAACCCTCATACTGAGACGAGTCCCGTGTCCAGTAAGAATAAAAAATTTAAAGCGAGAAAAAGAAGAGAATGGCCCAAAATGAAAACTACAAATTGTGAGTGAAATTAACTAATGTTTCAGTATAATTTTACTACTTAGTCACAATTCTTCCAGGATTCCTTACTTTGGGTTGAAACTTATTAAGAAATGAGCGTCAGTCGTGGCAAAGCCGGCAAACGCTGTGCGCTGTATAAATTTTCACAGGACTTTTGAATAATATTCTTAATTGTGGACATTTGGAATGATAAGATAAACATCAAAACATTCGAGTATAACTGTTTCTTTATTCAACAGGTAAAATATAAATAATATCTTGAAGCAAAACTGGTTACATGTTAATTAAGTATTTCGTTCTGGAATTAGTTACTGTTTTTACTTGCAGCGTTATACTTGAAGCATCAAAAAGAAATCAGTTTAGTAATTGACAAAAAAGTATTTTCATAGATGACTGATTAATTAACAAGCCTTTCATGCTAATTATATAATTTTTATTACATTGTAGATTTATTATTTAATGTAGCTGGATCCAGACAGACCTCTGCCTACCTCGTAAGGGACCTGGTGTGAAGATATGTATGTATGGATCCAGATGAGATGGCAAAGCGTTGGAGATCACTCAAGTTCTTCTAACAATAGCTCAATGCGGCATCATAACGCTTTAGTTAGTCTATATCTTTGTAAATAATATCCTTCAAAATCAACTCTGGAATATAATATTATGAAATCACGATGCGGCATCTTGGAAATATGAACTTTTATGACAGGTAAGAGAAATATTGCTATTAAATATAAATACACTATATTAAGACAGTAGTTTAATTTAGCACGCTGTCAACCTGTTGAGTACTTAACGTTTTAGTTGAAACGAAACACAAACGCAGGTACATTATCTGTTAATTTGTATTCCCGAATATTATACATGCGATATGACGTTGACGTATTACGCAAAGGAATTCCTTGAGTTGCGTGATTAATTATTGTTACATGAGCAAACTGTTTAACACGAAATTTTACTCACATCGAGGCTGCGTTCGATAGTATCGCTGAAGCGCTGAAAGAAATTGTTTATGTAAATTGAAATGCGATACACAAAGAACGTGAATTTTTACTAAACAAATGTAGTAATAAGGAAAAAAATATTATAGTAAGTAAATGTACAAAATTTATCACTGAATATTTAATGTGATTTAGAAAACAAGGTAAAGGGATCGTTGTCTATACAGGTTTAATAAAGATGTAATTTGTAAAACTATTTATGATATATTTATGTAAGTAATAATAGCATAAATAATAATTATGACAATTTTTGTTTTTTGTAATGGTTCAGAGATATTACAGGCAAACAAATAGATTGGAACGACTCCTGCCCATATAACTGCCTTAACGCTATGTCCTGAACCCTCATTATCTCGAGAGAAGACCAGTCTTCTACAGTGGAACGACAAAAAGGGTTACCTAATCATTAGTCTCATCACCAGATGTTATAATTGGTTGATTAGGATACAAAGGAATTACTTATAAATTCAAATAAATATCTTTCATGTTAATCAAATGATTGTACATGAATAGAAGAAAATTATAATATTATTTTGTGTCTACTTGTAGATATAATACTTATGTTTATAGTTTTACTGATAACACAAAAGTTGCTTGTTATCGTCTTGTAGGACATTTAGACAGTACGTAAACGTATTGTGTAGCCTGGTTTATTTCGTAACTCGAGGCCCGATCAAAGTAAACGGCTCGACAAAATGTAATTGACGTTGTGATATAATTGCTTGCATTAGAATACAATGGACTGCGATTTACTGTAATGTTCCCTGTATGATACGAACCGATTTCAACAAATTACATAATTGCGATGCCTACTTAGAAATAAATTGTAAGTATAAAACCTTGATATGCGTAGTTTGGGCTACAATTTATTTTTCTACTATTTTATTTATTTTATTCAAAGATAAGACTGCCTCGTTGGTCGTGTTGGTTGCAAGTGCGACTGCCGATCGGGAGGTCCTGGGTTCGATTCCCGG